>CABHPR010147769.1:30453-94531 GCA_902168415.1 Peromyscus melanophrys | reverse complement strand
ACTTTCTCTTCTAGTAGGTTCAGAGTAGCTGGATTTATGTTGAGGTCTTTGATCCACTTGGACTTAAGTTTTGTGCACGGTGACAGATATGGATCTATTTGCAGCCTTCTGCACGTTGATATCCAGTTATGCCAGCACCATTTGTTGAAGATGCTTTCTTTTTTCCATTGAACGCTTTTGGCTTCTTTGTCAAAAATTATATGTTCATAAGTGTGTGGATTAATGTCAGGGTCTTCAATTCGATTCCATTGGTCCACAAGTCAGTTTTTATGCCAGTACCAAGCTGTTTTTATTACTGTAGCTCTATAGTAGAGCTTGAAGTCAGGGATCATGATGCCTCCAGAGGTTGTTTTATTGTACAGGATTCTTTTGGCTATCCTGGGTTTTTTGTTTTTCCATATGAAGTTGAGTATTATTCTTTCCAGGTCTGTGAAAAATTGCGTTGGTATTTTGATGGGGATTGCATTGAATCTGTAGATAGCTTTTGGTAAAATTGCCATTTTTACTATGTTAGTCCTGCCTATCCATGAGCATGGGAGATCTTTCCATTTTCTGACATCTTCTTCAATTTCTTTTTTCAGGGACTTGAAGTTCTTGTCATATAGGTCCTTCACTTGCTTGGTTAGTGTTACCCCAAGGTATTTTATGTCATTTGTGGCTATTGTAAAGGGTGATGTATCTCTGATTTCCTTCTCAGCCTGTTTGTCAGTTGTATTATTTCAAGAATGTAAAATAAGAAATGCTAAAGAGAATATATGTCAATGTAAAGGGATATTATACAAGACAGTTTTCAGAAATTTGAAAGCTCACCAGAAATGCTAGTTCTGAACAAAAGTAAGCTGCTATATATACTTATCAGCACAAAAGTACATAAATTGGTTTAAATCAATCTAAAAACATAGAATCTATATGTAATATAAAACATTTTACTGCTACATATTTTCTTATGAGGATATGCTTCTATATTTCACTCACAGAATAGTTTGAACATATACATCATAAAGACATCTGTGACTAATGAATAATTACATATATTCATTATATGCAATTTAATGAATATATAATGTATATATAAAAATAAATACAATTTATGTTTACAAACATATAATCCAAGAAAATTAGATTCAAACAAATTATTTCATGGGCTAATATTCAAATAAAGATAGAAAATAAAACTTTTTCTAGGATAATTTCAATAGAAATTTGTATGAAGAGAAATATCTTCGTGAAAAGATCTTTGAAGATCACTGAACCCCTTAAATTATTTAGAAAATCTGATTGTCTTTCCTGGATCTCAATGTACTAACCATGAAACTATCATGTTATCAAAACTAATCAAAAAGGAAACTTTCTTTAAGGATTTCAATAAGATTACAAAAATGTAGCCCATGGGCATTTTTTCTGTTGGTATTACACACCCATGAATTTGGAATTGTTTAATACATTTAGGATCTTGCAATCCTCCCATAGATTTGACCAGCTGAATATAATACTAAATTATACCAATTTGTAATTATGTAATGATGTATGAAGTACTAATTAGTTATGGGTGTATTTAAAATATAAAGCTGTTGTGTAAAAGGTAGGGATGCTCTAATGATCACAGAACTGATTTACATAAATACATGAGAGGTGCATTTATGTACTTATGTGGTATAAATATAGTCATATAAACAAAAAAAGGTACACATGTGCTGTTAATTATAGACAGAATATATGCTACGTGTAGCACACATTGAATACATGGATTTCATTATTTATTTATTTAATGTCTTTAGTAGTAGAATCTGGTGAAGGAAAGAACATTACAACTGTATGGCATTCACATTTAAATAAGGCCTACGCTGCAGATGCTAAGGTTAGGAGGGCACAGCAATCAACACAGCTGCCATGTTTTACTCTAATTTCCATCCCTATTGCTCTTTTATAAGGAGTCCACATGTTGTAAGAAAGAAATAGATGATTTCAATCTCCTAATTATTATCATGATGTTATTAATTTAGACCAAGATAATAATAAGATGGTATCTGTGAAGAAAGACTTCATTATGGAATTAATTGCTTTGATTAGGGTCAACACTGGAGAAAAAAAATTGCATAGTATTCAAGAAACAATTACGTTGATGGCTATTCAGGAGGCAAAGAGATGCAAATTTAAAGAAGGCATTTTACAATTTTCCCTTTTACATTCAGATGCTAAGTTCTCTGATAAACCCTACTTGTTCAATGGAGAATTAAAATCATTGAATTAAAGATCTGAGTAATGATGTATTATTGATGTGTTCTGTAAATGTTCAAATTATTCTTGGCTTCAATTTTGAATTTATTTCGTAGAAACAAAAAATAGCATTACAAAGTCAATTTTAATCTTAGTGTTGATGTTGTGGTTGTTTTCCCTTAATAGAGGTCCATAGAAGTAGATTATAGTTATCTTTATGAATTTACACTTAATTTTTTTATTCACAGTTCTTGACTTGTTGGCATAAGAAACGTCTCTGTGTGTAACACCTGTGTCCAATGGATTGACTAAAATGCAACTAAATTATTTTATTTTTTTCTTACTCAATATTTCTGGTACATTTTCTCCTTAAATGCAGTTTAAACCAAGATTAACTTAAATCATATTTCATATTAATCTGATGAAATTAATCTTTTTCACGAAGTACATATTACCCATGGCTTTGGCCTATTAAATATTTAATTTTGTATATTCTCTTGGTTTGGTTTATTTTCATTATACTATCATTTTGAAGAAAAAGCAAGGCCACAATCATGATCAAATTGGGATTTTTAGATTCTTGATGTTTTAAATGCTAGAATATTTGATCCTAAATATCAGTTAACTGAAGATAACATTTGGACTGTAAAAATTCTGCATTATACTATAAAATTATGATTAACCAAATAGCCAACATTTCTCTTAAAAATGTGTGTATGTATTTGTGTACAACAGAAATAACTAAAAAAGAAGAGGCTGAGAAGGTGAAAGTTTGGAGGGACAAGGGAAGAGCTGGAAGAGGCAGAATGTTAGAACTGACAAACACACTACATATTTATGAAATTCTCATAAAGGCAAGATACATGTTAAAAGAATGCAAACGAAATTCCTCCTTGATTGTACTTTAAAATACATATGTATATACATCAAATATACGTGTATTTATTGATTGATTGATTGTATATTAAGAAAAGTTAAATTCTTTTTTCTCATAGGATATTGTTCTCTTTTTTTACTTAATTATAATCTTTTTTTTTTTTAGAATTTCGGACATGAATACTGTGTTTACATAATTTTCAACCCCTTCACACCTCCAACTTCATTCCCTCTCAAATTTATGATCTTTTCTTCTCCCCCTCACAGTAGTCATTACTTTTTTGTAGTTCTTCAATGAGGGGTAGGGCCTTGTGAGACTTTCCACATCCACATTGGCGTGCAAACTGCTGTTGCAGTTGTCCTGGTACTCCTGGGACTTTGGGATGCAGCTTATGTCACATACGGAAGGCACTACCTCACAGAAGTCTTTCCGCCCCATCTTCTGGGATTTTTTCAGAGCCTTGGATGCAGGGGTTTGGGTGTAGACAGATAACTGAGTGTCACACACCCTAGGTAATTGCGACTGTGTACGTTGTGAGAAAATACAAGTATGTGAAATACAGACGAGTTTAATGAATCATATTGCTCTATACTTCTGAACTTAAGACCTTCAGGATTTGTTAATGCTTTAAAATAAATAATAAGAGCTAGAGACCCAGCTCAGTGGGAGAGTGCTTGCTTGCATTGTTATTTTAGCCAATAAATAAACAAAACAAATAATAAAATCCATTCTTATATGTAGACTATAAAGACCATTACAGAAATCTGCAAATGGCAAAACAAAAACAAAAACAAAAAAAATACAATAAACTAAAAATGAGAGAGAATAATTACCTATGGTGTGAAAAGTTAAATTCTTAAGAATAAAAGCTTGTCAAGCACAGGTAGGACATTAGTTTAAAAGCAACAATAAACTGCATCAAAAGAAAGCACTATTTGTTTTTTGTTTCATGCATTTTTTTTTCTTGGCCACAGGTGACTTGGTAAGTTCAATGTTCCCGTGAACTATTTCCACATTTAAGAATTTGCCAACTCCTTAGTACAGTTTTATTAAAACAAATTATTTATTTAGATAAATGTGGATATTTTAAAGTAATAAGAAAATTATGAGCTGAAATAAGAAATGTAAAAAAAAAAAAAAGTCTACCTGGGATCACATATCTAAACACAGATTGGAAAACAAAACCCAACCCTTGTGTTTTTGTGTGATGATATTTTATTTGTGCTGAAATGTGATATTTTATTTGTATGTTAATAAATAAAGTTTGTCTGGAGATCAGAGGTCACATAGCGAGCCATAAACAGAAGTCAGGCGGTGGTAGCACATGTCCTTAATCCAATCTCATGGCAGGCAGAGTCTCTGTGTGGTCAAGGACACAGCCAAGCATGGTGACACGAGCCAATAATCCCAGTACCAACCACAGAGACCTGGAGGTCTGTATAGACAGGCAGTGATGAGGAAGTGATGTGACTGGGCTAAGAGCCATTGAGAAGGCAGAACAGGAAGGCAATAAAAGTGCAGGTTAGACAGGAAGAAGTTCTCACTTGGGAAGCTACTTCATGGTGGTAAGCTAAGGCTAGTCGTGGCTATTCGCTATTTCTCTGATCTCTTCAGCTATTAACCCCCTGTATTTGGCTCTGTGTTTCTTATTTAATAAAACTGTTTAGAAATTCTTCTACACTTTTGTCTTGTAGAAAGATTGCACATTCTCCTCTTGTAAGCTCATAGCTTCAACTTGAGTTACAACTTTTGAAAAAGAGAGAACTAGAAAATTCAGTGTTGGAGATGTTTGCTGCCTCCCATACACATATCATACCTGCAGAAATGCATATCTTCTGTGTAAAAAGACTGCCACATTAACAATGTTCATTAAGAGAAAGAAGGGCACAAAACACAAAATTCCAAACCCATCTGAAAAAAAAAAAAAGGAGCAGGGAGTATGGGTGTATCAAGGGAACAGGAACAGATACTGACTTCTCAGTTTTGTCTGACACATAATTACAGGCACTTAGCAACTGCTTTTGCTAAAGAGTGCTGACTTTGCATTTGGGGATATCATGTATCCTAAAGCAGAATGAAAGCTTGAATTTTTGATTCATTTGGAGTCTGCTTCTTTTAGGTATTTTCTGTCACTTTTTATGCCATTATGTTTCAGAAAACTCCCTGTCCCCAGATTACCTATACCTGTAGTCACATGAGGTTCCAGTAGCAAGGGAATAATTAATAAGGTTGTGATGAGGAACAAAATGATTCACAAGTAAAATGACCCACTAGAGTACCTCTCAAATGGAGCCAGTCTCCTGTGAAGGTGAGATTAAATTTTGGAGCAGTAAAAACCACCTGAGAACCACCTTGCCTCTCTCTCAAGCTATGACAGTGAAAGCAATTCTTTGAACTACCTTGAAGAACTAGAATTTAGGTAATGAGCAACAAAGGCCACTCTTTGACCAGGACTACTTAATTAGGAATTCATTTTCTTTCTGCACCAATAATTTTCTGCCATTTAACAAAACAGATGCAGTTCATCGCTAAGTAAAATGACACACTCAAGAGAAAAGAATGGACAGTGGCCAAAGGGTTAACTGCGCCAAAGCATGTACCATTGAGCCAACCTTCATTTTAAGGAACCCTTATATAATTTCTGGATTCTCCAGAACAGTGTTTCCCAGGACTTTTCCCTCTCCAGGTGAATAGAAAGAAATTATGGATTGACTCTTATGGGAAGGGCCAAGAATGTGTACTTTTTGCCAAAAAAAAAAAAAAACCCTCAACTATTCATCGACGACCCTCTGGTCAGTTCACAATGTGGTATCTGTCAGAAGAACACACTTTGGGAGATGCCATTCTTTTGACAAACAATTGGACTCCTACGGTTTCAATTCTTGATTTTACAAACTGTCAATTATGAGAGAGAATTCCTCTCTAATAGCATCCAAACCCACTAATTTCAAAGTAGCTTCCAAATTGCCAAGTTTAGCTTTTTTGAGCTGGGGTGGTGGTGGTTTTATTCTAAAGCTGTGTTAATATAGTTACCCTAAGCTGGATAATAATGAAGAAGTCACTGAAAACAAGCAAAATGATTTTTTAAAAATTAATCTAACATGATCCTCACCAAATGAGTGATTTTAAAGCCCTAACTGTACTAAGGATAGAATAAGAAATGTATTTTGAGAAAGGTGTCGTATTTGGAGAGGTTTAATTACATTATGTTTTGTCTCTCACAAATAATGTAACAAGGAGGCGAGAAAGTGGAAACTGGAAAAGCATCATGAAAAGCACTATGCAAACAATACCACACACTTCCAACTGGAGACTCTGAAACAACATATGGACAAAAGGAAGCAGTGCTCCCTAGAGAGGCCAAAACTGTAAGCTATCAACCCTGTAGATGTGGCATACAATCAATATTGCAAGAGTCACTAAAATAAACCAATGAGAAGTCACATGCTGGAGCACAAAATTTAAAAACAATATAAGAAAAACGCCCATCTTTTCAGGAAGATTAAACATCAAAACTGTTATATCAAGTTTCTCACAATATTAAACAACATAAAAATGAAGTCTTTAAAGTATTCTGTTTTTTATTTCAAGTTACACTTTTATTTTTATTTATTTTAATTTTTATTTACTCTTCTCTCATACATTAAATCCCAAGCTCAATTTCTCCTTCTTCTTCTCTTCCCATTTCTCCTACACACATGAAAAGCACTCCCCTCTCCCCCAGATCCATACCTCTTCCCTTTTCCTTCAGAAGAGAGCAGGTCTCCCAATGACATCAACCAAACATAGCATCACAAGTTACAATAAGACTAGGCATGACACCTCATATCAAGGAGATGAGGCTACCTAGTAGGGGGAAAAGGTTCCCAAAAGCAAGCAAAAGGGCCAGACACCCCAACTCCCACTATTATTTAAAGAAAAAATTGCTAGAACAAGAACTGTTCAGGTTCTGGTATATGTGTAAAGAAATGGCAAATATAATAAAAAATTAAAGGCCCATTAACCTAATCAGACATAACATAAAATAAAAATAATTCTAATGTTTACATGAGTGATAATTGAAAACTGAAAAAGTACACTTTTAAATTGTCATGACTTACTATTGACCAAACTTAATACGTATAGGAATCAGATTTTTTTTTTAATAATAATGATTTTTATTATTAGGTATTTCCTACTTGATTATGGTTGGTGACACTTCTCATGATCTGCCTACTGCAGGCTAGGGACCCAGGAAAGCTAATATTCTGACAGCTAGAATGTCATTAGTACACTCCAGGAAGAATGGAGATAAAGTATTCTGATGAATGCTCACAAGAGGGTGTGACTATGCATGCACATAAGGTCTTTCACTCACCCTGCTATATTATCCTCTTTATAGACAAAACAATGGCTCTTTCCTCCTATTTCAGTTGTAAGTAAGAATTATTGTTATGTTTTAACCTAACTCTGCAATATATTCTTGGAAAGCACAGGTGCATCAGAATTTATCTTCTTCAAATTATATGAACTTTATATCCACTATCAAATCAAGTTTGGCTACTTATTGAAGAGGAGTCCTTTTGGTGCACAAACAAATCATTTTAGCTGCAAAAAGCCAGACTTCATTCCCCAGGCAACTGGTTGGATGATGAAATGGACCTGGAGAGATTGCTGAGAAGAGCTAGTGTGTGTTTTAAATAATTAAAACATTTTAATAAATAACTTTCAAGTAAAAAAAAAAACCACATTGTGTACCAAAGTCAGTCAGGTAGCATTTATAAAAAAAAAAAAAAAAATTATCTAAGATGGGCGGTAGTGGCTCACATTTTTAATCCCAAGGCTGAGCCAGACAGATCTCTGTGAGTTCGAGGTCAGCCTGGTCTACAGAGTGAGATCCAGGACAGGTACCAAAACTACACAGAGAAACCCTGTCTTGAAAAACCAATATGTATATATATATATATATATATTTAATTCTCAACCCTTTGAGATTCTGTGCACATTAAGTTTTGTAGAAAATTCTTAAATAATTGAAATAGTGTATTTAGCTTCCAAAAGTGTCAAAAGCAATAAAAAAAAATCTTATTGCCAAAGATGAAGGGAAACAGAAGATAATTCACTATAAACAACAAGCCAGTTCAATAAATTCAACGTTTCCACATGAAATCCACTTATTAAGAACAGATCATGAGGCTGGATTAAAATAGGTAATGGTTACATAGACCCCAGGTGACTACCAAAGTTTGAAATTGAAAGGCAGACAGAAAAACCGAAGACATTGGATAGAACTCAGTTTCTGACTTCACACTAAATATTGTTTTTCCATGTAACTTCACAAATTTGTGCCATTAACAAAAGCAATAATGAGATGAATTTGTGGTTGTAGTTTGTGAAATTTGTTAGGGGATAAAAGAAAAAAAACACCTAGTTTTGTTTAACTCTAACATTCAAATTTTAACACAACAGCATATATTCAATATTATAATTAATATGTTATTAAGTAACTGTATCATATTTACTAATAAACATATTATTTTATATAAGCAAATTGTCATACCTTAAATTTTTACTCTCTAATATTAGCACCAAAAATGACAGTGGAAATATGAAACAAATTTCGGAATCATAATGTTTTCCTCAAAAAATTCAAGTAAGTCCTTTAAGATTGTGATCATTTCTATACAAGTAATCTCTGTGAATTAAAATCAAATGAGAGTTTTGTTTTGTTTATTTGTTTGTTTTTACTTGTTTGTTTAACATTTTAGTATCTAAAGATCTACTGCGTATTTGGTAGCTAGAATGATGATATTTCAAAATGTTAATAAAACCACAGTTACTTGACAACAACTCTCTACTTATATCCCCACGGAAAAGAGAGGAAAGAGAAGACTAAACTCCTTCCTTGGATAATTAAGATAGTGCAGAAGATTCCAGTGAAATGGATAGCTAGGGCTCCCCTGTGACGAGCCATTGCTGTTGCTCTTGCTTTGTTCCACAGAACCCCAATAGGCTCCGACATTCTCTTGCTGTCACAGTATGGTAATTAATTAAGCATTCTGCTAGCATTGTTTGTTTGAGATGGAATGTTCAGGAATGAATATTTTAATTGGGCAAATCTGGAATATGAGCCAAGTCCTATGTGTCTGACTGTGGCAGAATGCAAGTATCTGTGACTATCAAATTCACAGTAGAAGAAATTTTGTACCTAATGGAAACAACATAAAAAGTACAAGTTCTGCTTACATTTTTTTAACCTCCAAATGTTTCTCTATAACTTACATTTTTAAGATGTGCCTGTTTCAAAGAAAATAATATTATCATTCATAAGGGGTGTGTGTGTGTGTGTGTGTGTGTGTGTGTGTGTGTGTGTGTGTTACATTTCACTATTTAAAAATGTATTTCACAGAAGCCTTATAGGTAAATCTTTTTGTACTGTAAAATGGTCAGCCAAAGAAACCCACCCTGACACTGAACCCAAAACCAGGGAAAGAAACCCACTTTGGCCTTGAAGCCAGAGCCAATGAAAGAAACACCTTGGCCCTGAACCAAGAGCCAGTAAGAAACACAATTGGGCCCTGAAACCAGACCCAAAGAAACACACCCTGATTCTGAAACCAGAGACAAAGAAACACACTTTGGCCCTGGAACCAGAGCCAAATCTGCCCCTGACCAATTGAGCAGGAAACCAACCAATCCCTGAGCAACAAATGCCTAAACCCTCCAGGGCAGAACATTTATTTGTGTCAGGGGCTCTGGGTGATACAGTTCACTAATTTTCTTTAAAATGAGAATGAGATCTATAGGGAAATGGGAGGGTCAGCCTGGAACAGGGACAGAGTGGGAGGGTAGGGAGGAAGATACCATGATAGTTGAGGACATCATGGGAATAGGAAGAGGCAGGGTGGCTGGGGAGGCTCTCAGGAATCCACAAGGATGACCCCACTTTGGTCTGCTGGCAGTGGTCCAGAGGGTGCCTGGACTGGTCTACTCTGGTGACCGGTCTAGCAAATAACCTAGCTGTCATCATAGAGCCCTTGTCCAGTGACTGATGGAGGCAGATACAGAGATCTAAGGCCAGGCACCAGGCTGAGCTCCAGGAATCCAACTGATGAGAAAGAGGAGGAATTCTGCAGGCGAGGGATGTCGAGCTCATGATGGGAGGACATGCAGAGATGACCGGCCACACTAGTGGAAGCCCATGAACTGTGGACTGGTGGCTGTGGAGCCTCCATGGGACTGGACTAGGTCCTCTGGACACAGAAGACGGTTGTTTGGCTCGAACTGTTTGGGGGACACCCAGGCAGGAGGATCGGGATCTGTCCCTGGTCTATGGGCAGGCTTCTGGGAATCCGGTGCCTGTGGTGCGACACCTTGCACAGCCTTGGTGCAGTGGGAAGGAGCTTGGATCTGCCTGGGCTCAGTGTGCTGGGCTCTGCTGACTCCCCATGGGAGACCTTGATTTGGGGGATGTGGGGATGTGGGGTGGCTTGGGAGAGAGGGCTGGGGGAGGTGGGAGGAGGGAAGAGGGGGAATCTGTGGGTGTTATGTGGAGTAAGTAGAAAATTTCTTAATAAAGAAAAATGAAAAAAAAAGAAAAAGAAAAAATAAAATGAGAATGAGAGATGATCATAGCAAGACAGTTCCCTGTTTGAATGATAGAGAGAACAGCAAAAGATTTAAAAAAAAATCATGCAATTTAGGTTCCTCTTCTGCAGCTTGGAGAAGAAAAACCAGCAGTAGTCTGAAAACAAAGGCCATTCTCGGTGGTTATCAGGCCCAGTTACAGCTTCATTGGTATTTGTGACTCAAGTTCTTCAGAAATAGAAAATTACTCTGGGTAAAATAATCAGTAGATATTCAATTTGAAAAATAAACTTAGTTCACATGGGTAATGACTCCTTTGTGAGATCTTTGTGATATAGACATTAGTGATCTAATTTTTAAGTCTGTTTAGAACAACACCAGAAAACATTTTAAAGTGTACTACATATAACAGAAAATCTGTAGGTATAGCTCCAGATATTGTTCAATAAATATAAAACATTAAAAATAAATGTTTTAATTGATAATGATTATTGTCACATTCACAGTTGAAAATTATGGAAAATCAACTACAGTATTCTTTCTAGAAAATGTAAGAGGGTGATTAATATATATGACTTATTCCACAATTATTTCTATAATAGAAAATTTAATACATAGGGAAAAGAAAGCCATAAGTTTGTTTGCCTTGGGGTTGCGGATTTAGCTCAGTGGTAGAACACTTGCCTAGCAAGCGCAAGGCCCTGGGTTAGGTCCTCAGCTCTGAGAAAAAAAAAAGTTTGTTTGCCTTATTTATGACTTGAAGCATTACCTGTATTTGATATCAGGATCCATATCTATTCAGATTCATGGAAATGAAGTCCACCCTCCTCTAGCAACCTCAAAACAAGGCAAAAAGAATAAATGTCTGAAAATGTTGAATAAAATTTTTCTTTAAAGTATAAAAAAAGTTACTTTTTATTCATAAATAACATGAGTCAATGTATTTTATAGTTTTTATTAATGCTACATCAATGACTTTCAATGTACATATACATAGATATACATGCAAATACCCTAGTTAGCACTGTGTATTCTGATGTAACCACTTCACCAACTCTTGGAGAAGGGTTTTTCCTATCATAATCAATGAGGTACAGTTAATGTAAACCTCGAATGTGTCTGTGAAGTCCTTTCCAGAAAGGATGAAACCATGAGGGCTCTAATCTAATGAAGGCTTTTATTCATTATGCATTAAGATTTCAAGGAATCTATAGGACAGTGAGAGAATTGTGAAGGGCAGAGCCTGTTTGGAGGACATGGGTCAGTCAAGTACAATCACTGGGCTGTATTTGCCAGGAGTCTAACTGTTACTGTTGCACTTGGTTTCCTTGTTTTCATAATCTCAACAGCTCAGCTCTGCCATATTCTGTCTGCTGTGGTAGCTAAAACCTCTGAAGCAATAAAGAAAAAATAAATCTTTCCTCTTATGTTGCTTTTGGTAGGTCTTTGATCATAATAACACAAAATAATTAATAGGTTATAATAAATTTGAAAAAAAATCTCATTCATCTTCATGTTATATAGATGCTATATTCTTTTACTACCATCTTACCAAGCAATACAATTTTCTAATCCCTACATTCCTTGCAACTTGCATTCCTCTCTGTTGTCATGTTACTTATAAAGCTAATCTTTATCATGCAGACCATTCATCATCATTGTCCTTTTTTTCTTTTTGTTCTCTTTTGTTGTTGTTGTTAGAATTGTAATTTACTGAACTCATATTAAAATGCCACGGATATAACAAACAGAAAATAAATAACCTAAATGTGCTGAAGGAATTTAGAGCTAAGGTCTATGACATTAATTAGTACAGATGTTAAGGTAGCATCAGTGGAAGAGGCAGGGACAAAGCATCAGGAGGACAGCAGATTGCTCTAAAGCCAGAAGGAAGACAATCCCCTCGATGCTCTCTCGTATTCAATGAAGCAAAGAGTGTTTGTTTGTTTGTTTGTTTGTTTGTTTGTTGTTTGTTCATTTGTTTTGCTGAGACAGGAGTTCCTCTTTACTGGTGGATCTAAGGATATTCACTGTATAATACACGGCAAATTAAGCAAATAAATGAAAGTTAACTCTGGAATATTGAGGGTTTTATAAAACTATAGGTAGTATGTTTTAATTGTCCAAGATAAAATGTGATTTCTCAGAATATACAATATTGTTTTCTTTCAAGCAGCAACTATTATTTTTCTTATCTAGTCTACTGCTATAAAAGAGTGAGTGTTGGGCATGTCTAGATAAAAGTAATGTAGCCCTGGTTGCTTGTTTTGTTTACTCAGGACAGTTGACTAAATGATGGAGTTTCTGAGGGTGATCATTTTAGGCTAAATTGTGGATCCAACAAACTGATTTGTAAGCAAGATTTTCAAAGTGCTTAGAAATTTTAATTTGTTGGTGTTGTTTGTTGTTTTTGTGGCTTTTTTTTTTTAAGAATTGAGAATTTTTGAACTTCTGAGAATACAATCTCCTAGTGTTTCTTTTTTCCATCTTTGGCACACTAATTTACTAATTTGTCATTATTCAGCTCATCCAGAAATCAGGATTAAAGGTAAAATGCCAATGATGATTACATGAAAAATTACATCAGATATGGAGTTATTTATGACAATTTATGTTTACTTTTTCTATGAGATTTGTTTGTTAAACTCTACTTAATTATATAGTCATGAAAAAAATCCTCAGCTAAAGTTTGCAAACAGAACACTCAGAATTAATTCTACATATACCCGACATTAAAATATTTTTATATACTATTCAGTCACAAGATTGTCTAGAGCTTATCAATTACTTTGACTATGTCAATACATACAAATAGCAGTACAATATTAAGGTAATATGAATCAATAAGGTGATCAATAGAGAAGTCTCTCAAGATTTTAAAGCACGTCTGTCAGCCATTCTGCTATAATTATCTCTTGATGAACTTAACATGTTTAATGGCTGTGAAATTGTATTTCTACAGGGACAATGCACATCTGGAATAACAGCACGAAACTCAGCAGCCTCCAGAGTACCACATCATTGACTTCAAATACACTCCTCACAGTGAAAATGAAGCTTATTCTTTGACATGCTAATGACTGTGTTGACTCAATCTCATTTTAGACTTGCCAGTACAACAAACAATCTCCAAAGTGTCAAGGGGCTGCTTTAAAGTTGCTGTAGCATTGGCTTATTTTGGAGAATACACACGCTTACTGTTAGATGAACAGTTTGGACCTTCTCTATCTCTCTTCACCTTATCATCTTTAATTAGTAGAAAACCCATGAGTCCTAGCCTGTGAAATCAAATATGGATGCCTGTTTGATGATGCAAATGTCTTAAGAGGCAAATGGAGGCACAGCTGTTTGTTCTGAAGAGAAGGAAACAGAAGGTAGTATAGACCTAAAGTGTGTGAAAACTTAATCACCATCAGTGCTAAATAGCCTTGTCATAGTAACTTGATGTGATGGGTAATAACTAAAATCATTTTCTACTGAGGCTTCCTGCTGCACCAAAGAACCCTCCCCCTCTTTGTGTGCTGTGGATTAAGATGAAGACAAGAAAATTATCCTTTGTTGCACTGTCAGTGTTTAAAATAATCTTCAACTTGAACTTGAGTTTTTTTCTTTTCTTTTTTATTAAGAAATTTTCTACTCTACATACCACCCACAGATCCCACCTCCTCCCTTCTCCCACCCTCCAGACCTCCCTCCAAAGCCACCTCACATCCCCACATCCCCCAAATCAAGGTCTCCCATGGGACCAAGTCAGGTCCAGGCCCCTCCCCATTGCACCAAGGCTGCGCACGCCCGATCTCGTCTGAACTTGAGTTTTTATACACGGAGGACAAACTGTACAGTGTAGCAGAGTGAATGGTGCATGAAAGCTTGCAGATCTATGATTTTGAAGGGAGAATTGATTCTCATAAAAGGAGTTATTTCATATATCCATACTAACCATATTAAAATATAATGGAACTCACTATCCTCAAAAACACTGGAAATGATATGATTATAAAGGTGTAATTCAGGCTGGATTGTTGCACTACATATAAAAATGAATACTGATATTACTTTTATTTAGCCCTAAGATTTCAAAAATATTTTTCTCATGTTAGACAACAAGATGCACACCAATACAGCAAATGTTTTCTGAGAAAGTTTTCTTTGATGGTCAAAGTATGATCAAATTAACAGAAAAAATATAAATAACAATATTATTTCAGATATTACTGGAGCTGAAGCTCTAGATTTAAAGAGGTCATTTTTACCTGAGGGTTTTTTTGACCTATGCATACCTTAATGATCTTAGCTGATATGGTTAGGCAACATAATACTTCATGTACTAGTAAATTTAATCAAATCATTTAGAGACAGGAGGAATGATGTTACAATTAATAATTCCTCTTTACAAAACTTTAGTTGCATGCATTCTTACATGTTGCTAAAGCTGTTTATCTATCCTTAGTCCTTGGAGAATGGGCATGTTTAGTATCTTTTCATACCCTTTCAGATAAGTGTACTAGGTAATGCATCGTCTCTGAATGCACTCCCTGGATTTTCATGTACTTAAAGCAAGGGCTGTTAGTTTTAGTACTCTTGAGTAAAGTGATTAAACATAACTATCAGCATGCATTTTAAGGAAGAACACATAATGAGTAGTACAGTAATCTTGTCTCCACACCAGACACACGGGAAGAAATAGATGTTTTCCTCTGAGCTCAATACAAGGGCAGTTCAAGTGTACCTATGGAGAGTGCAGTTCATTAAACAGTGATGACCTAATTCACAGTTAGCGTGGTAATTGGGTCAGAGGCAGTAACTTTTTATAGTCATACAATTTTAGATTGAATGAGAAAAGAAGCTATTATATACATTAATAGACACACACACAAAACATACACAAAGCATCAAACCTTCTCACTTCACCTTATTTTAACTGAAATGAGATTAAAGCAGAGATCTGCTTATACATATATGTGAATCTCTATATACATACATATACACACATGGATATATATGTTTATACATATTAAAAATGGGCTTATCATTGACAGAAGTATCATAGGTTTTATGAATATGTTACTTTTATCTGAAATACCAACTCTGTGAAAATGTGGTTAGTAGTCCAAACCTGGGCCAACTTCTGTTTCTGTAAATGAGGTTTTGTAGGATCAGAGCCATGGACATGCATCACATAATGTAGATGACAACTTTATATGACAGATGCAGATGGATTGTTGTACATGCTACACATAAAATGAAATGTCTAATAGTGTATATGTAATATTTAGGAAATGATGAATATCCACACCTTATGACAGGGACATCTCTCTTTTCTTGTATTTCCCTGAGTTGCTGATCTTTCTTTTCTCTGTGCTGTGAAAAAAATATATGACAAAAGCAACTGAAGAAGAAAGGGCTTATCGTGGCTCATCTGTTGAGGAGATGGTATATGATGGTGAACTTGTGGAGGCAGGATCATGAGGCAACCACTCAGGAAGCAGAAAGTGATGAATCCTGATGCTCAGTTCACTTTCCCTTTATATACAATTGAGACCCCCAGCCCCTAGTGGCTGCTGCCCACAATCAAGGTTTGTCTTCTCTCCTCAATTAAACTTTTCTGGAAACACTTTTTAGAGATACTAAAAAATGTGTCAACACAATAATTTAAAATAATATGTGTTATATGTGCATATGTGTATGCATCTTCACATGTATGAGTACCAATGGGACAGGTGGGGCTGAAGTTGATATATAATTACTCCTCCTTAATCACACTTCTATTTTGTTCCTTGTGGCAGGGTCTCCCCACAAAGCCTAAAGCTTACCTAGGCAGCTAGTCATGCTAGCCAACTTGCTCCAGGTATCCCTTGTTTCCCTTTCTGAGTCTTGAAGTACAGACTGTGTTCTAGAAATCCAAAGTCCAACACTCTTGCTTGCATGGCAAATGTTTTAATCTCAGAGCCATCTCGGTAGCTCAGCCTCGGTCATTTAAGACTTCTTTAAATTTTACTGGTTTACTCTATTTCCTCTTATATAATTTGTCTGTTGCAGGCCTGGTTTTCTCTCTCACATTAAGGCTCTCACAACCTCTCTCTATAGTTCATTCTTTACCATGGATCAAGACTCATTTACTTTTAATCATAAAGCATTTTTTGTCATTAAGAAACCAAAATCTTTCAGCAGTTTTTTTGTTTTGTTTTTATGAGGAGGGCATATACATATATATATATATATACATATATATATACATACATATATATATACATACATATATATATTCTAATATGCTTGCAATTTTGATACTCACAATCAAACCTGCCCCATCAATGGTATCATTTGCTCAATCAACTCCATGATCATAGTGTGTAAATTCATTTTGTAAATGTTATAGACGCACAATAACTGCTGGTCTTAGTTGTTTTGTCTGTGCCTATATGACATGCCACTATTCTCCTCACAAGTAAAATCTGAAAACTATTAAGAAAAGCATGACTAACACACCTAAGTACTTAACGTATTTCTATAGCATTTATAAGACATAGTAAAATGCTCTGAAATAGATAGCCCAGGGACCTAGGATAAAACCAAGCATTCCTGGTCTGAAAAAGAAAATATCAATAAAATGACTCCTAATTCTCTTAATGATATCAGAGCCTTTTTTAGTCATCAGAGTAGCTTCCTCCTATAACAGATGGAAACAAAGACTTTATGCAGAAATAGGCAGACTTCATGCAGAGAGAGAGAGAGAGAGAGAGAGAGAGAGAGAGAGAGAGAGAGAGAGAGAGAGAGACTTTGAAAACACAATTCTAAATGATATCTCCATCAAATCCCTCTCCTCTGAGCTCAGTGAGCCCTGCAAAAGAGGATGGGGAAAGATTGAGGGAGACAGATGGGACAGAGAACACCAAGAGAATACGGCCCTCTAAAACATTTGTACAAAGCTCATGTGAATTCACAGAGACTGAGGAAGCAATTGCAGGCCCTGTTTGGGCCTGTCCCAGGTCTTCTGTATATGTACAATAACTTTCAGTTTAGTACTCTTATGGGACTCGTGAATATGTGGCCTTCTCTTGGGATTCTTTAATTTTTCTGTTATCTTGGTTTGTCTAACTTCGGTATGATGGGTTTTTTTTGTTTCATCTCATATTTTATTTTGCTTATGTTTTGTTTTTATTTCTTAGAAGTCATTTTTTCTTATGAGAGACAGAAAGGGAGTGGATAAAGATGGAAGAAGAGGTGGGGAGAAATTTGGAGGAATAGAGAGAGAGGAGAAACTGCACTCAGATTATGTTGTATGAGAAAAGAATCTATGTTTAATAAAAGTGGAAGGGGAAGAGCTTAAATATCTAAAATCAAGAAATGCAGGGATAAGAAATGATACTCCAAGATTGAGGCTATAGTTTTTCTTTAATTTCCATTTCATTTGAGAGCCTAGAAAAATCAATTTTGAGGCTAACCTGGAGATATAACATGGGGACAGTACTTCTATTTATGTTAGATAATTAAAATGAGAAACATTCATACTTCCTATGCTGAAATGCTTGATAGATCAGGATGTAAAGGACATCACTAGCAAGAAGAGCTATTTAAAGAGAAACAAAAAGAGCACCTGGAGATATGAAAGAAAGATGAAATTAGGCATAGACGCCAACCATACTTAATGAGGAAATATCATAAAGCAGCAGAGAGAGCATTGATGAAACAGCAACAGTGTGGTTTTCCACTACAGATGAAGGTGAACTCGAGAACTGGGCATTCCAAATTTAAGTACATACACTGCATTTCTCTGAAAATATTTGTATTAATTAGAATGCTTAATAGTATAATCTACTACACTACTAGTACTACTACTAATAATAATAATAGTGATTATAGTAGTATAGTACTATTACAATAATAATAATTTAGTAGAATAATAATTTTAATAATAATAATAATAATAAAGAGTGTACTACTACTACTTAATAATGTAGTTCTACAATTCAGTTGATGAATACAAGAGGGCTTCAAGTGTTACAGTGTTGGGTAGAATCCAAAAACTTTTTCCTAGATCATTTTTGGGCAAGTGGCGAGACTTTCTCAAGCTTCATTTGCTTATTATTATTACTAAAGTCTGTAAAATACTGACTGAAAAAATGATGAGCTCTATAACCACATGCTGTTATCGCATGCTGTAAATGTAAGCTTGGCTGCATGTAATTTAAACACTACATGGTCTCACATTTCAATACTACTATCAACAATCAAAGTGAAGTTGTAATAATTAAAACACTACCTTGTAAATTATTCAATAATATTTTTGGAAGTGTATTTTAATGCTTAGATTTTCTTTCAGTATTCTTTCACCTTTTACATAGTTTAAAGATCTCAGATTACATACGAAAGAATACAATATTTCTAACTTTGGGGGTCATTATTACCAAAGCTTTTCCAAGACATCTTTGCTCTACAATGGTGGTTTATTTCTTCCTTACTCTATAATATAAATATAAATTCTGCTTAACATGTCTTTTTACCTTTATAATTCTGATATGTTTCCATTTATTTTGTTTCTTTTGATATGACTGCTATTCCCATAATACACTGTCAGCAAATTTAACGACTTTTACATTTAATAGTAAATTACTCTTCTCAGTCTGAGGGAAATCCACAATCTTGAAAGTGCAAATAAAGTTTTAGTATTTGTTTTATGGAAAACTCTCTTAAGATTTGAACGATGGGATGGGGATCAGGAGAGGTAGCGTGGTGGGTGAGAGCACTTGCTTAACAAGCATGGTGGCCAGAGTCTGGATGCCAGCAGCTAGGCTGAAACCTGATACAGCTTCAAGCATGTCTGTAACCCCGGAGCTATAGAATGTAGAGAGAAGATGGGCACTGGGATTTCATGAGCCCGGGGCTGGCTCTTCGTTCGGGGAGAGTCTCTGTCAATAAATAAAGCAAAGAGTGAAGGAGCAAGACAACAGTGCTATCCTGTGACTTTCATGGAAGCACAGAGTACAAACAGGTAGAGATATACAAACATACAAATATACAAACACACATATACATACACACATACATACATTCACACATACATTAACACAATCAATCAATCAATAAGTAAATAAATAATGTTATGGTTTAAACATGAGGTGTCTTCCAGAAGTCTCATGAGCTAAAGTCTTGTTCACAATTTATGGCTTAAATTGTTCATCATTTAAGTACATTGTAAAACAATTCTCATTCATAAGAAGACAAAAACTATACTGACTAGCTTTGAAGCAGAAAAGACATACCTTCAAATGGATCTTTGTGGAGTCTTGCATGTAGGAATGGACATGCCAGAGACTGGCTTCCAGTTTCTTTAGTTTGAAACCATCAATACATTAATATGGCATATTCTGTGGTGTGTCAGTCATCCTTGACTTTTCAGTGGTAATACAATTTTTTCTACCAAGGAAAGAAACATTGTCATATTATTGAAAAAGAAGAAAAGGAAGAAAGATCAAACTTTGAGGAGATAAAATTAAAGGCAGGTTGGTATAACTAAAGATAAGACAAAATAAAATGAATGACATTTAATTTACTCTTGAATTCTAGCTTATGTGACTTCATGCTAACCAAAATTATATAAATTCTTGGAAAAATCAGTAATTTTGAAATAGGGTGAACAGAACCATTATAAATATCTGTAAATGCTTAATGTTTATCCACACTTATAGGCTATTTTATTAATTTTATGGAAAAGGAAGAGCTTTGATTTTTAATATGTAACAATGAAAGTTAAAAAGTAATGGAGAATTAATTCTCTGTACAGGATAACTGAGGAGGAATTCTCTGCATAGAATATCATGCTTTATTAAGAATGATGAGACCGGACGGTGGTGGTGCACGCCTTTAATCACAGCACTCAGGAGGCAGAGGCAGGCGGATCTTTGTGAGTTCAAGGCCAGCCTGGTCTACAGAGCAAGATCCAGGACAGGCACCAATACTACACAGAGAAACCCTGTCTCAAAAAGCCAAAAAAAAAAAAAAAAAAAGAATTTATAATTTTGAGTGCACACAACTGGGTAAATAAAAATATAGTTACTTTGGAAAAACATAAAAAATATAATCAGTCTTGCAAGTGTCTTGCAGGACACATTTAAGGTATTTAGCAAACGTAGATGGCTAAGCTTGATTAGCATTGGTCTTGTCAGCTGTCTGTATTGGTGACAGCTTGTAAACTGAAGAATTAGCCAACATAAACACTGAAGATATTTATTATTAAAATTAAAGTTTTTGTTCTTGTAAATTTAGTAACTTTAGATTCTTTGAAAACATTGTTCATTCAAAAAAAAAAAAACCCAGTATGGCAGATTTTTGTTTACAAGTTGATATTATTGCATTCATAAACTAAGGTTTTCTTCTTTGACCTAAAGAGACAATAAATAATTGTTGAGGTTGTGATCTAGATTTCTGTATTTTACAAAACCCAATATTGGCTAAAAAGTAACTTCAAATCACAAATATAATTTAAAAGAAAAAGCATGATTTTCATACTATTTTTTGTACATGTTCTTTACAAATCCTTTTTTGTCTTTATTCTTCATTTCCTGTTGTTCAGGCTTTCTTTTTTTCACCACTGCACAATGGGAAACTGTCCCATTGATTGGCAAAGAATGCTCACTGATGAATCCTATTTTGCCATACATTATGCAAAAGCCAAGCTGCCTGAAATACCCTGTAATGTGTTATTGTTCTCTCTGACAAAGAAGAAAACCCATGGTGAATGCTGTTGGATTTTGCACAATATTTAGCAAGGTCATGGATTTTCTTCTTTCTTAGTTTAGATTTCTTTCATTAAAGCAGGTTAATTTACAATTTTAACCTATTAAACCAAATAGCCAAGTAAATAGTCTTAACTTACATTTGGTTTTTTTTTTCCCCTATAACTACTCATTTGATGGCTAGTAGTGTGTGATCTTGTGGATTTGGTAGTCCTTTGAGAACTATATTTTTTGTCTTTGTGATATATACATAGTGTCTGTGTTTCTAATATTTCATGAATGTGCTTATAATTAAACTAATTGTGAGAATAAATTAATAGTAATGGAAGACAAGTTTTACATTTTCTACATTTTTGCAAAACTCACCTCAAATTACATTTTATGCTGTGATCCTAATAACTCTCCAATTAATTTGAAAAAGTTTAGTTTAAACTAAGTGAAGCATTGTGTTTGTTTCACATGTGGGAAATGCTATGCATGTTTTGCTGTCCAGAGTACTGTTGGAGACCTTGCCAGGTCATTGTTTTCTGATCGAAATTTGGGTCAGTATTTCTCTATCCAGATCCTAATAATATAGTTTGTTCTTCCAGATTTCTTTTGCAAATTAATATTAGTTCAAAGATATAGATCTCAGTAAGTACAGATTTCTTAGTGTTTACTAACGGCAAATGAAAAACACATATGTTATGAAATTAATACTGGTTTAACCTTTCCCTATTCATTCTGCATGTGAAGATATATATGCATAATCTTACTAGTCATTTAATCTGCTAACCTCTTAAAATTAATCCTATTTGTTCTAGTTGAAGCTGACTTCAAAATTGAGGTTTCCAAAGAATTACTAACTGATGTTAAAACTTCTTGAAAGTCATATTTAAATAGTATGATTATTGGTATTTGGAATTCTGGTCCCGACAGCAGAAGGACATAAATTTATTTTTTTTCTTTTTTAGCATGTGTATCAAAATGCAATAAATAAATAAAGAATAAAAGTAAAATTTAGAACAAGTATTATTATACTTTTAGAATTCCAGGTATTCATTTGTAGGATGTGAAAAAAGTTTGGGGATAGTGTGGTTGGAATAATAATAAAAGTGTCAAGAACAGTTTTCTGTTTTTCAAGACTTAAACAGGAAACAATTACATGGGTTTCATTAAATTTAATAAAATCTTGATGGATAGGGAAACTTGGAATCAATTTTTCTATGAAATTATTGGCAAATTACACTATTATACTAGAATTCATGACTTTTGTCTTGATGAATTATACTTAAGGGGATAGGAGAGAAGACTTTCTTTAAAATAAGATACTGTGCATAAAACGGCATGTTTGTGTAAGGCAGAACCTCACAGCGGCAGGAGTGCCGAACAAGAAGTGGCTCACCTGAGGAAGGTTGAGAAGCAGGAAAAGAGAGAAGATGGTTTGGGAAAAGAAAATCTTCAAGGATGTGGCATTTCCCACTGGCATTTCCCACTACCCTCCTGTATCGAGGCGTCACCTCCTCCCACATCCCAACCGTGGCATAAAGTCATGAGGACTTCAGTAAATTAATCCATTGATGTAGTCAAGTGCCAATGACTAAATATCTACCCAATAATTTTACCTCTCAGCTTGTGAGTAATACTGTTTTAGCTCAGAAGCCTTCTGGACGATACCTCATATGAAAACCAGAGACTTATTTCTTTGCTTGACTCAGTGTGTGTGTGTGTGTGTGTGTGTGTGTGTGTGTGTGTGTGTGTGTGTGGTACAAGTACACCCATGTGTTCCTTGTGCTCTCATGAAGGTCACAGAATGACACTGGTGTCTAGTATCATCACTCTCTGCCTTACCCTATTGAGAAGGTCATTAAAGGAACAGAACCAGCCCGGGGACCATTGAGTAGCATCCATAGTATTGGAGTTGCAGACATCTTAATTCCACATCAGCATTCCTATCCAAGTGCCGGATTATGACTTCTGCTCTTCAGGCTTATGTAGCAAATGCTCTCATGTACAGAGCTCTCTCTCCAATTCCCATAGTGTTTAAATCTAAACAGAGTTTTATATAGACCGGGCACATGATCATGGATTTCCATGAAAGTTATCAAATTTGAGCTGGGAGGTGGTGGTGCACAACTTTCATCTCAGCACTTGGGAGGCAGAGGCAGGCAGATCTCTGTGAGTTCCAGGCCTGCCTGGCCTACAAAGAGAGTTCCAGGACAGTGAGGGCTGTTACACAGAGAAAATCAAATTTGATGTTGGTGTATGATAGGAAGACTAAACATACCAAACAAAACAAATCTAATGTGTGTTTATCCACAATCCACAGTAAAAGTATAGGATTTTCATACAAGAGAAAAAGAAACATCATCCACTTCTAGTAAAGAGCAGGCTTTTATTTTGTATCTGCCCTAAACTCTTCATACATTTCAAACTCATAGTCAAATCCAAAGCTTTGGGGATTTTAGTTCTCATTTAGTATTTAAATAAATTATTCAAATATTTTTATTACTGAATTTCAGATTATTCAAATAAATAAGGACAAATGTGAGGCCTCATACATGGCTTGTATTAGAAAACTTACCTGCTTTCATAATCATCTGATTACTTACCCTTGAAATACATAGAATTGTCTAGAATATTGGTACGAAATATCTCAGAAACAGACCTAATGCTGATGAACCAAAAATAGAACATTTTTTTTTAAGTGAAACAAGTTTGTAACATTTGGCAACTACTGAGGCTGTAATGACTGTGTGCCGAAAGTGTGTGTGTTGGAGGGGTATATAACATATTTTCCTTGTTGGTCAGGTAGCTCAAAGTTTGAAGACTAGAGGCTAAACCACTGAGAAATGTTATGATTTTAAGGCTTAATTGTTATTAATGAACAGAACAGAAACCAGTGCCTTCCAACTCCAATCCTCTCTTTATTCTAATTCAGTAATGATGGCCCTTCAGTCTATTCCAGATCTCCACTGTCTTTGCAGCCAGTTCCTGATCTCCCTGAGCCATATTCTACCGCTGTTATCATTTTAAACTCCCTAGCTTAGAGGAATTTTAAAGCTCGGGCCCTTTTTTTCATACACATATATTTGCTTCAGAAGATTTCAGGCATTTATTTTATATCAAGTGAATGGCAGAAAATGGGCCCATCTTGCTGAATGCAGAATTACAGAAAATCTCTGACCAGATAGACAAAAAGTGAACAGAGAACAAGATTGTTGGTGTTCTCACAATACGGGCACGTTCAATCAGACTCACTCCACCTGAGTTCATGGCATTATGTTATATAGTCTTCATATAGCTGCAGACTTTAGTAACTCTTGAGAAATATTTGCATGCCAAGCACATCTAGAGAAAACACTAGATGAATTTCAAGTATTTAATCCACAATTTGGAGTTTTATACAACTTAGACAAGAAAAAGTCATTTTCCCATAGCATAAAGAAGAAAAAGTTGTAACTACATGTATAAATAGACTGTCATGTTTGAGAATTGGTAAATCATTTAAAGAAATGGCTGTCCATAGGAATAACCAAAATAAAAATTATTATTCCTGTGATTTGCTTGAATTTGCTCATTTTTATGGCTACATAAAATGGAATCGTGTGATAAATGGATGTATGTGCAAATATCTTACCTCTCATTGCAGGAAATACATATTTAATTGTCATTTACTTTTGCATACCAATTGCCTTGGAAAAATAAATTAGTAAGTAAACAAATGAATATAAAATTTTTATCCAGAAAGACATACATTTACAACAATATGATGAGCCATTTGTAAATCTGTAGATTGCGGATATCTTGTTTATCAACTTAGCAGGAGTCTGCTAGAATGAGTGGAGAATAATAAAAGTTTTAGAAGGAATAAGTAATCTAAGGCTTGTGAAAGACTTAGGGTAGTATATTGCATATAATATTAACTCACGTATGTAGTTAGAATATGCTGTAATAGCTTTATTCGTGTAAAGTGTTCACACTGTTTCTCAAGTGTATTGTGCACCTGTGTTTGTTCACGTTGCCAACAACACAGATATGGACTATGTGAGATTTACTGACAATGGGACTGGCTTAAGTATTCTTTCCAAGCACTTACTATCTGATGCATGCAGCTCACATCTAATGCACAACAGTTCGTTTTAGTGCAAGGTTGTTTACTCTTTGTTTCTTCCATCTACCTGCTACGTAACTTGGAGTGAATTGATTGCACCACTGTTTTATATTCCCTTACCTTTTGCTTCATTTTGCTTTCTACTCTCACTGTGCTCTCTTCTGGCAATAATTTTACAATCTTTTGTCTTCAAAAGTTAAATATATTCAACTTTTATATGTAACAGGAACAAAACATGGTTAAGACTGAGAATTAAAAAACAAGAGGCTCCTTAATTTCTAATTACATTATTTCTATATTATTTCTAATAATCTAATTTCTAGTCTATTTTCATACATGGAATTTCTAAGCTCTTCTTAGCGAACCATTTATTAAAGTTGAAATATTGGTTTCTCTTCAGCAAGTTTACTATGAAAGACAGGTCAATATTCATGCATTACTATATTAAGTTGGAATACAATCAACAGATCAATTACTTCAAATGAAAAAAAAAGTAGTGAAGAAGAATAAGTTAATCATTTACTTTCGTGCAAAATCTCAAATACATGTTAGGATCAATGATAGTTCCTTATATTTCTAAAGCTAACAATCACTGACTGTGCCCCTATGTGAGGATATGTGCTTTACTTAATATATATTTCATGGCCCTAGTGCTTTGTTATTGTTTTATTTCCCTTTCTAATTATAAGTATTCAGAAAATTTGAATTTTACCCAAGTTAAAGAATTAATGATGTAGTCTCTTTTATGTTAAATGCAAGGGAATCAAAATTGTCAGTATTTATCTAATTCTTTTATTTTTTTGAATTGACCAAATTCAATGCTTTTAAATTATTTCAATCCCTGGAAAGTGCATAGATGTATGCAATGAATATATCCTTTTAAACATTTATTAACTTTGACAGTTTTTAATGTATGTTTCATATTTACATCATTTTACAGCAGTTCCTTCCCCTGTTAGCTGCCCTGCTATACCCTAACACCCTCTAAGCTTTACAGCTGTTTTTCTTTAAAACATATGTATGAACATGTGCTGAGTGCATTGGCCATATGTAGAAGTGTTAAGGTATGACCTCCTGGGATTGAATAACCTATCAGGTATATTGATCATATCTACCACCTACTCTCTCCTTCTACCTCTCTCCCCACCCACAAATCCTCAACTTCATTTACATTCAAGTTCTATTTCTTAAAATCATTTTTATTTTAATATCTCTCACAGACCAATTAGTGTACCCCATATGCACAATGGTGTGAAGTCATCCACGGAGGCACAGACAAACTGCTGATAGTTTGACCATCCCTCTCCCAGAAGCCATCAAGTACCAATAACTCCTCAGCTTGAGATGTGGTCTGAGGAACTTCTTCCTCCTTGTTGTTTTAAACTGGCTTGACATTGTGCGGATGACCTGCTGGTGACCAGTGCTCTTCTGTGTTTATGCATCCAACAGCCATATTGTATCCAGAGGAAAGAATTTCACAGCATTCCTTCTCACCCCACATCTTTTTCACTCTTTCCTTCTCTCCTCCTTGTAGTGTTTGAGTATGTGTTGGAGAACATTGACATACAGGGCCAGGCACACATGGCTGTTCTTTGAACAGTAATGCACCTCTGTCTTAAACATTACCCTCATTTATTTCTCACCCTCCCTTTTATTTTTTGGCTGAAAATATTCTCATCAACAAGTCTTCTTCCTACTTTGGTGTTTTTATTTTGTGTCTGACCCACCAAGTTTAGTTGGAATCCATTGCTAGAGCATAGACTAGAGGTTATGCTTGAGCAATAGTAATGTAACCATGGCTACGATACTAAAGACAATGACAACAGTTTCCTATGGTTTCAATGTACTTCTCAAAGACAGAGAATTAAGCCATGAAAACAGGCCTCTGAGTCTTTCCCAGGGCTCTTTCCATTAGTCTCTTGGCTATTACTCAGCCCACAGCAAACCACCTGGGCAGCATGTCATCTGTCCCATTCAATTATCTAAGGGCTTTAAATGGATGAATTCATTTATTACTCACAGCAGACAGAGGAAGTGGGTATATTGTGTATTATTTTCTATCTCCCAAGTGAGGTTCATGAGGTTCAAGAACACACCTCAAGCTTCCTTTACAACCTCATGGTAGGAGTGAGATTTTGATTTCTATTGTATTCTTTTCCTTTTCCCAGCAGGTATCGATTGTAAATAGCTTCTTGGTTATGGGTGAAATTTTGTGCCCGCTTCCCTTTCTCAGTGTTGAGATTTTACCTAATTTGAACCTGTGCAGGTCTTGTACATACTGTTGCATATTCTGTGATTTCATGTCTACCAGTACTGTTGTGTCAGACAAATGTGGCTTTCCTTTTTTTGTGTGTGTGTGGGGGGGTTCAAGACAGGGTTTCTCTGTGTAGCTCTGAGCCTTTCCTGGATCTCGCTCTGTAGACCAGGCTGGCCTGGAACTCACAGAGATCTGCATGGCTCTGCCTCCCAAGTGCTGGGATTAAAGGCGTGGTGCCACCACCGACCGTTCCTTTTTTTTCTTCTTTTTTTTTTTAACTTTTATTGATTTCACATCATGCATTCTGATCTGACTTATCTAATTATTCCCTAGTCCCCTTGCATCTGCCCTCTGCCCTTACAACCTCCCACCCAAAGCAAAACCAAATTTAAAAGAAAAAACAAAATGAAACAAAGAAATGAAATAAAGCAAAACAGATACAAAAGTAAAAATAAACAAACAAATAATAAATAAATAAATAAATAAATAAATAATTAATTAATTAATTTTTTCAAAAAAAGAAGCTGTAGAGTGGCCCATTGAGTTACATGGTTTACACTTTAGTCCATTCATCTTTATTTGCAAGTGTTCATTGCTATGAGTCATTCTTCTGTCTTGAAGCCTCTGGCTTCTGTTATACCACCAATAATGGGCTCTCGTTGGGACTTCTCTTGGATATTCTGTTGCTATCCTATGTCATGGAGATCCTGCTGTTTTGAATCTGTATGTTCGTCTTCTTCACGAGCTCCAACAGTTAGGAGATGGTGTAGATATTGGGGTGGACCAACTCATAGCCCTGGTTTGGGGCCTGGGTGGTAGCTGGGTTGGTCAGCCAACCCGCTTTCCCTTGGCTAGCTCACCCAATGCAGCCTGCAGCAGGGCTAGTTCGCCTGCTCTCAGGACCTCAGATCCAGGACACCCTCTCTGCAGATTTTTGTAGGGGAAATGGGGGAGTCAATTCTCCTGCTTTCATGCCCTCAGAGCTGTCTCACCTATGTCCCCAACCATAGGGTCAGCTCTAGTATGCTGGCCAGACAAAGTGGAGGGCCTGTGTACTGCAGCTAGTATGGGTCAGAGCTTTCTCTTCCACTCATGTGACCCTGGGGCCAGGTCTCTCACCTGCCCTAGGTGGTAATGGGTGAGTAGGGGAAGGGCATCTTTCTCTCACTCATGCCACCACATAGAAGACAAGGTGGGGGAGGTCAGCTCTCCTGCCCTCTGAGTTGGCTCACCTGCATCCCAGATCATAGGGTCAGCTCTAATGTGCTGCCTAAGTGAGGTACACACGTATGGTGAGGGGTAGGGCCGTCTTTCCTGAGTACAGTGGGTGAGGAGTCCAACTCTCCCCTCAGGGACAGTGCCAGCTCTCCTGCTGCAGTATCCAACGAGGGGCAGGGTCAGCTCTCCCAGGGTCAGTGAAGGGCAGGGTTGGCTCAGCACGACATTGTTCCAATGACCCTTTGTGCTAACACAGGCCATGGACATCATAACAGACCCTGGCTGCATCAGGACCAGGGACCAAAACATGGCCCTAGGCAACAGCTCGGTCCAAATATTACCATGTCCTTGGTGGCAGTACAGGGACCTGGTTCAGTATGGCCCTGTGGCAGCATGGCCCTCAGGCTCAATATGAAAATGCTGTTTTCATAGAGTCATTCACTATCTCTGGCTCCTACAGTCTTTCTCCACCATCTTCTGCACAGATCTTTAATGCTTGAGGAGAGGGATTCAATAAAGACATTCCTGTTTAGGCGTGAATGCTTCAAACTTTCTCAGTCCCTGCAAATTGTTCAGTTGTGAATATATCAACCACACTCCAATGCAGGCCCATGCCCAGGAGGAGTTTGCCATCACAAAATGGGCTCCGTGAATTTGTGTGTGCTTGTGTGTGTACCTCCACTTTTTGATTTGATTTGTATTTTTGTCTAATTGATATGTATATGTGTATATATGCCAGTATCTATATCTGTATCTCTCTATATATTTGATCATATATAGTTTCTCTTCCTAGAATTTTTTTGAGAGAAACAGAAAGAACATGAAGCCTGATGGGGAGGGAAATGGGGAAGATCTAGAAGCAGTTAAGGGAGGGAGAAAGAATATGATCAAAATTTATTGCATGAAAATACATTTTTAATAAAAATAGAAGTCTTGACCATTTGTATCAAAGGATCTTTTGCTAATCACTGTAGTTTAGATGCTATCTCTTCTATAGCAAATTCCAAGTTCATCTCAAAATACTGAAGAATCCTTAACAAAGAAAGAGACTGGATGTTAAAACAGATATTTAAGAATAAAAATAAAATAATTTCCAATTGAAGAAGAATGAGAGAGCAGAAAGGCATAGAGGGTGGAATAGTGTATAGATTTCTACTTCACGTTGTGAAGACAATGAGAACGGAGCCATGTAATAATTAGCAGAAGAATGGATAGATTGATTTTGGGATTAGAATTCCTGGCTGCCTTTAGTATTTCTATTTCTAAACAAATTTGATTGAATAAAAACAACGAACTCCACCAAAGAAAAACAATTACAGAAGATGAATCAATATAAATGAACTGCCTTTAATATTTAGTTGACCAGTCAAGATTCTGAAAATTCATGATATTATTATTTATCAAGCTAGCTTTGGTTGAGTAACACGTTGTTGTCCACATGGAAGTGGACACCCTATCTGAAGCTACTGGACAGTCCATGATGAAGAAAAGGAAAAGAGGAAAATTGAGAATCAGCCTGGTCATAAGAGTTAGAATATCAAAATGCAGTGATACTTGCCAGATGTTTTTTTAAAGTGTCAGAAATCAATGTATATGAAATCCAAAAAGTTTCCTAGTGAATCCAGTATGTTAAAAATACCCAAAAAGAAAATAAATGCCCATAGCTTGGAAACTTAGGAAAGCAAAGCAAGTATTTCAATGCAAGTTTAAATGACAAATTGATTTTTGCCTCTAAACACATCCTAGCATGTATATCTCCCAATGATTCAACTAACACTGATCAATTAAGCTGTTGGGGGGTCATTTCATGTGCTCCTTTATAAATGTTATCTATATTTTTCTCCCTGTAACCAGGAAATACCTATCAAATTACACTGCTCTTTTAAAATCAAGGAGCTGAAGATAATAAATAATTTAAAGGATTTATTAAAACTTCATCTGGTATCATAAATACTGCAACATTTTGAATGTCTTTTAAATAAAATATGCATTTTTAAATACAGAAATCTGTGAATTTTAAAAATTCATTTGATATCTAAATTAGTGTTACTATGTGGTTACACAATCATGAAGTTAAAATGAGATTTTTTACATTAAATGAACATTTCACTAAGTATGATAGATATTTTAACATAAAGTAAATAGAACTATTTAATACTTTGAGGAAGACATGTAATGGGGCCCTTTCTCTATGCAAACACATATACACATGTATGAACACCTGCACATATACATATGCTATTATACAAAAGCACGCCACACATAACACATGCATATGTAAGGTTAAATGAATAAACAAGTAAGATTGCACCACAGTAACACAGGAGGACATCAAGCTTCTAACATACAAGACAATGGAAGACAGTTTAAATGCAAATATCAGATACAACACACATCACATTCAATGGACATTTGTTTGCTAATTTTTTTAGTACTCATGAATCAATAAAATCATTTAAGCTCTCCCAGAATATAATAAAATTATTAGTGGCTTAATTTATAACATCCTCATAAACCATATGGCAAATTCTATCATGGAAATTGAACACAAAGAAAATGTATCCCCTTGTAAATATAAACATAATCTCATGAGCCAGTCATTAAGATGTTGAATCCTTGTGTGTAAAAGGATTTTATAGCCTGGTCAAGTTGGTTGTGTTTAAGTATTTCTAGTGAGGTACAGCAGAAGTAAAGGAAAATGCTGAGAATTAATGTAAAAATGTTACTGAACACATCACTATTTAGCCATTATTGTAATTATTGATTTATTTTAATTCTGTATTTCTTCTTTGACAATTTTACACATGTATATAATGTATCTTGATCATCTGAAAGTAGGAAACAAACTCCTTATATTATAATGTATATTTTTCCTACATGCTAAAATGATGATAATCCAAATCAATATTTTTATTTAAAAAATAACATTGTAATCCAGCATTATATAGGAGGTCAAAGATTTGAAATAAAACTATGAAAAGAAACATTTATTTGTGCTTTTAAGGAAATACAGAAATTTTGTCTATTCAGTAACAGTAGGAATTAATACATAGTGTGTCTTAAAACTATAGACTACCAAGGGATGATAATTGTATTGTAAAATATGTATTAACTTTATATAAATACTAGGTAGAATTGCAATGCATTGTGTTGCAGGTTTTAGAAGGTCTCCTGTTGTAACTACCAGTGTGACATATCAAATGAAGTATGAAGATGCTGTTCAGTTTACAAGACAGAAAAGAAGGGGAGCTTTCAGTCCCAAACAGCTGCTTTACTTGAAGAATTAGAACCTAAGATGCAATTATGCTTCAGACATACCAGTGGACATTGTTATGTTCAGAGGACATACAGGAATGCTTCCTTGACCATGGTATTTAGCAGGAACTCTTGGTACTTGGAGATGTGAATCTGGAATCTTACCTGTGCCATCCAAGTAGTGATGAATTCAGTACTCCTCAACTCTTAATGATTGGGAGGAAAGTAAATGAAAAGGAAATACCTCTATAACACAAATAAAATACTTAAGAAAAGAAAAAGTGAAATATAAGGAAGTTCAGTTATATTGCAGAACACAAAATCAGTTATCTATATTTTGCTATATATTATTCAGTAAGAATAACAAAGATAAGTTCTGAATTTATAAAAATCATACCATTATTCATTTGATTTTGTATACTTTAACAGACAGTTCTGATTCTACTTTAAAAGTCTCAAAGTCTACTAAGCATTAAATATAGACTGAGAAGTTTATAGTTAAAATAAATTACATATCAGAGTATATAATAAAATGACAGAACAATGCTAAAGGAGATCTTTTTCAAGTTAATATATTCAGAGGATAAAGTGCTATGCATCAATAAAAATAACAGGCAGAACAATAGAACTAATATATATCTTTTAAAATCAATTTGGGTGCATGGAAAACTTACACTTGGCCTCCATTTTACATAGTGTCAATCAGGAAACTCAGAGCTTTGCTGTACAACATTGACTTAGGTGGTTGAAGGAAGTGTACAAGGAAATGGTCAGAAGCCTTCATCCTCGGAAAAACATTGAGACTGAACAGAGACTTTTGAGTGTTTCACAGAAGTTTGTTGCCTGTGTGTTTCCTTTCAGAGTAGTTGTTTTATACCGTCTGCTTCCCCCCCCCCACCCCTGGTATCAAGTAAAAGTACGAGCAAACCAATGATAGGAGTGAAGATAAAGAACTGGAAGTAGGCGGTCCCTAGACTAGTCAAACAATGGGGTAAAAAACTATTTGGTGATCATAACCATGAGTGAAATAGACAGCTGCACTGTCCAGTCTAAGTACAAAAAACCATATAAGATAAAACAAAACAAATTTTATTCTGATGCCTGTACAACCCATTTTTGTTTGACCTATGATTTCTGAATGTCAATGGGGGTATGATAGATAATTGGATCAAAAGATAAAGACACCAGAATTAAGTAATACAACATCTTAATAATCATAAAATAAGTTTCTTAAAATAGAAATCTAAAACGCATACATTTAATAATATGAGCTACTTTTTTAAACCACCTTCTTTTCTCTTGGCAAAAAGAAAAGTGAAATAATACATGATGATAGATTACCAGAAGATAATAATTGCATTGTAAAATATTTATTAACTTTATTTTCAGCTGGGTTAGGGAATATGCTACTAAACTTAATTTGACCTAGAAACTAAACACTATAATAGTCCCAACAGCCCCAATTAGTTGGAAGAACTGAACTTTCACTATGCAACCTTCAAATCGCCTCTTTGAGTTCATTCTCTGCTGCTAACTCTTGCTGCTTTCCCAAGTGTCTCATGTGTCTCATTTCCTATTGTTAATGAAACAACTCAATCAACAAAGCCAGCTTGTACGTGAGCAGATTTAGGTTGAGGCAGAATTAAAATCCAATCATGGCCCTAAGCATAATTATATTCATTTTTTAAAATGAACATTCTATTATCTAGTAATCCACTCATCTTTTGGCTCTTAGAAAAATTACATAATTATACATATATATTTTCAAAATTAATAGCTTTGTAGAAAATGTTAATATACTATGTTCAGTTCTTTTATTTTATAGCCTAAGCTTTATAACTGCATGTACCTAAATCATGGCAATATTGTAGTTATGTGATGGGTCCAATTTTCTCTTTATATATGCATATAAATGCAAATTCTCATACATAGCGAATGCACATATATAGAAATTTTCAGTTGATAGGAAGTTACATAATTAAAATCTCTTACCTATTTGTTCCTATGATCAACAAATACATGAATACTAAATGAAAACATACCATTAGAATCAAAGAATGTTAAACAAACTTCTAGGGTGCTTTCAATCACCCAACTTCTTACTTATTGAAAATTAAAAAACACAATAGCAACTGAATGTCACCCTATTTTATAGTTTTATCTTTACATCTTTACAATAAATTTATAAATTTATTCATGCATTCATCCTTTTATGATCATATATATTCACTTATGCATTAATATATTCACTCAGGTACTCATATAGTCATACATTCAGTTATATGTAGCATGATTCTTAAAAGTTCTTATTAATAAAATCAAACTTGAGCCAGGTATTGGGGTGAACACTGGAAGGTCAGAGAGACAGAATAAGCCACAGCTATCTCACCTCGCTGAATCCTCAGCTGGTCTTGTTTCCTCAGACTGGATGCCCCGAGCCCTCATCCAGAATGGGTTTCAGCTGAACTGCTGCTAGAAGCCTGAAAGCTTAACCAGGCCAAATGCTTCTCCAGGCCAAATGCCTCTCCAGGGCAAATGCCTCTAGTTTCTGGTCCTCACGCTTTATATACCTTTCTGCTTTCTTCCACCACTCCCTGGGATTAAAGGTGTGGCTTTCTGGGATTAAAGGTGTGTATCACGGTGCCTGGCCGTTTCCAATGTGGCCTTGAACTCACAGAGATCCAGAGGGATTTCTGTCTCTGGAATGCTAGGATTAAAGGCGTGTGCTACCACTGCCTAACCTCATGTTTAACATTGTGGCTGTTCTGTCTCTGACCCCAGATAAGTTTATTAGTGTGCACAATATTTTGGGGAACACAATACCCCCACAGTTATATTTGATTGTCACTATACCCTGGAACTTTAAACAGCCTCATGTAGAAATAAAATCAGGTTCAAAGCCAGTGAATTCATTCTACTCAATGATGAAGACAAAAAGGAAATAAGTTACATTATAAATTATAGCATAACCTGTTTTTTATTATAAAAGGGTGTATTATAGATATATAATAAATAAAGTTAAGGATGATTTCATTAATTGTCTTAGCTCTTTACCATTAAATAAAATCTTTTCACATAAGGAAAGTCAATGAATATATATTCTATGTGTGTTTGGAACCTAATCATGACAGACAGTTCTGAGTTCCATGGTCCTTACTGTTTGAGTTCTCAAAATTCAAAATTACTAAAATCTGAGGCATCTATTTTCAAAACTCTTAACAAATCAAATTGCTGAGAAACAATTCTAGAGAATAGTACCATAAAAAATAAAAGACACTATTTTAAACGAGAGTTATTTAAGGAACATAAATACCAGAATGTTCCTGAGGCCATCTTAAACAATAAAATACACAGCAATATAGATATTTTAGAGATTAACCATTCAGATATACTGACAATAGTCACCAACAGAACATGTATACAAATGTGTAATAGGGATATATGAGGAGAATTATCTGGTATGAGAAGTTCTGCAACAAGCCATTTTGCAAGATCCAAATCCCAGGATGTCTATAGCAGATTCAGTCCAAATGCAATCTCAAAATCAGGAAAGAAAATGATGAGATGTTATTTGAGGACAAAATCCTGAGCACCTCAGGAAAATACTTCTCTTAAATCCTGAAGTCCACAGACCATCAATTATGGAGTATGACCAAATCAGCAGTTGAAAACTTCCAACTTGAGAGACAGGCCACTTCATCTCCTATTCATGACCTCTGACTCTCCCCAGCATTAGATGTGCCTGTCCTTACAGGATACATATCTTTCTTACCTAGTTCAGTCAGACACACACATCAACCTCATAGATTCATCCCAAATGACGTTTTATCAGGTTACTAGGTATCAAGTTCTACCTAACATGAGACTATCGTCCTTCATACAACTAAAATTTTCATCATAACGTATTCAGAATTTGTATGTCTCCCTTCTGTTATGCTGTACAATTTACAGATTTTGGACTCTAGAAGTTTGTTTGTTTGTTTGTTTTCACTTTCAACTTTGAAGACAATGGCTTGCATATTGTGTCACTGTGGATATGACCAGCATAGGCACTGAGAACAGACACATGGTATGAGCAAAGGAGATGTAGTACCTGTCGGAGCCTACAGACAGTCAGCTGGATTGCTGGGTAGAGGCATGAGGATTGTAGAGACAATGAAAAAGACAGAAAAGAGTCGAGAGGTCTGCCAGTCAATGCCGGACATCCCTGAGTTTATTTCACAGCCAGTTTATTTACAATTTTGAACAGAGGTAGAACAATGCACAGCACAGGCATTCAACCACTATCTATCCTGCCTTGCATCAAGGAGCAGGCAGTTTCATTTTCAATCTCGATGTACCTCAGGCTGGCATCAGCAGTCTGCATCTAGCTAGATAATGTGTTCCTTCCTGTGGTCTAATCGGGACTTTCTCACAGCCCTGGAGCAAGCAAGCTTGAACTTTATTGACTCAGAATAGACCAGATTCAAACTGGGAAACTGAGTCAGATGTGGGCTCCCACATGTACCATACTCAGAAACTACGAAGACATTTGGCATGAAGTCTATAGCAGCCTCTAGAATCATTTTATACTGTAGAGATACAGCAATCCCTCACCACATAGTTTTTAATAAATTAACACTGAACTGAAATAAAAGTATAAGAAAGTCCAATTTTCCTGTTTTTCTCTAAAATGATCATGTAAATATTTTCTGGAGTATTTAATATGGTTTATCTATTAAATATAATAATATTAGTAACACTACATATAAGTAATATACAAAAATATTAATAAATAAAATAAATATTAAATATGATTTATCTATTAAACATAAAAATAAAAAGTGCAAGTTCTTTATTTTAATGATGCTTAAAATCCACACTAATGAAATTGTGGTGAGTAATCTATAAAGATATAGATTCCTTTTTTTTTTATATAAGAGATTTTCTAGTCATTTTACGTATCAGCCATGAATTCCTCTGTCCTCCCTCCTCCCAACGCCCAGCTTTCCCCTCCCAATCCACCCCCCATTTCCACCTCTTCCAAGGCAAGGTCTTCCCTTCAGCTGAGGACCTTCAGCTGAGGCAGGTCCATTCCTCTCCTCCTTGTACCAAGGCTGAGCAAAGTGTCTCAGCATAGGCCCTAGGTTCCAAAATGCCCGCTCATGCACCAAGGACAGATCCAGGACCCACTGCCTGGGGGCCTCCAAAAATGTGGTACATATACACAATGGAGTACTACTCAGCAGAGAAAAGCAATGACATCATGAGGTTTGCAGGCAAATGGATGGAACTAGAAAATATCATCCTGAGCGAGGTAATCCAGACTCAGAAAGACATACATGGTATGTACTCACTCATAAGTGGATACTAAATGTAAAGCAAAGGATAACCAGACTGCAACTGACAACTCCAGGGAGGCTACCTAGTAAAGAGGACTCTAAGAAAGACACAGGGATCTCCCCACGACAGAGAAATGGATGAGATCTACATGAGCAAACTGGGGGTAAGGGGGGGCACAATGGAGGGCAAGGGTCTGGGGAAAGAGAGCTTAGGGGAGTGAGAGATCCCAGCTGGATACAGATTCTTTTGAGTATGCCTCAATCCTGATCCTCAAAACTGTTTACTTTCAGCTTTTTAAGAAGTAGAGAAATTTAGAAGAAACTCATTGATGTTTTATTTCAAAGGTTCAGTGGCTTTTATAATCAATAACTTATTTAAAAGGCCATGTTCTGTTTATTAATTCAAAACCCCATTTCCATATGTTATCAAACTATTTCTGATATTTTCATATGTGATTGTAGATAATTTTTCACAAAATTTATCAACAAATATAATATTTATAATGGGAAATGAATGTTGCTTTTTTTTTCATTGCATTAGGTAATAATGTAGTTCCTTCCTAGAATGCATGGCATAGTTAATATAAGACATATGGTGTTATTTAATTATGAAAAATCAGTGGTCTATCACTTATACATCAGAACTATACAAGACTCCTTTTGGCTTAAGTTTTTGTTTTTTTTTTTTTCAAATTTAGACACATCATAGGAACAACTTAGTATTTATTTAATATTTTCCTGATTTGAAAAAAAATTGGATTCTTTAACATTATAATCATAATGTGTTTGTTGAAAACAATCAGTAGCAACTGTTTAGCCTAATGAAAATTTTCTTTTCAAATATCTTTCTCTAAACATCACAGTGTTTCAGTTTGAACTTCTCATAAATGTGAGAGGATAACATTCATAATCTGAACACTTGTGTGTAGATGTAACCAACCGTCTTGTAAATAAGAAACAGAACCAATGCAAAGAAGAAAGCCAAGAGGTCAGAGCTAAGAGCTAAAACCTTACCCTTCCTCCTGCAGTGGTCCTACCTCTCTGAAGGAGCCGCTACTTCCTGTGTTAAAGTCTTTATATAGTCTCTGTTCTGCCTTCTCATTGGTTGTAAACCCAACCACAGGACTGCCTCATCATGGCCTGTCTATATAGACCTCTAGGTGTTCTATGGTTGGTATTGAGATTAAAGGCATGTGTATCCAATGCTGGCTGTATCCCTGAACACACAGAGACTTACCTAGCTCTGTCTACCAAGTGCTGTGATCACAAGCGTACACCACCACTGCCCTGCTTTCCTATGGCTTGCTAATAGCTCTGACCCTCAGGCAACTTTATTTATTAACATACAAATAACATTTAATTACAAAAGAAAATATCACCATACTTGTGTAGCAGTACAGAGTCCATCTACCCAGACAAAGAATCACACCACATCACTAAAGATCCCCCATGTCTGACTTTTCAGCTCGTAGGAATATAAGTGTGTGGAATATGCTCTTGATAGTTATTTTAAGGAAATGGGGTTTTTAAACTCTACACCTTAGTTACTAAAATGGAAAATACTGGAATTTTTCTCAAAAAGTACAAAAGCACTGAAGACCTCACATAACAACTAGATTATAACTCAACCTTTCAGATGCCTGTACATAGTGGTTTGTTCTTTCAGGGTGAAAGAAAATTTGACATCTGTGATCTCAGCTCTATATTTTCAGGACAGAAAAAAAATTTAAAGGAAAATCAAATGTCTCTTTTCCAATTATTTTTCTGTTATTGGATTCCTGTCCCTTGAAGTTAATAAAAAAAAATAAGTATGGCCAGCGTGTCTCATGGATTACTACTCAAAACTCAAATATGACAGTACCACTTGGAAGCATAAATACTAAAGTTTGAACTTTTGAACTTAGGTGTGATATTAAATCATAGAAAGAAATGAAATGTTCTTTGCATAATGACAGATCAAACAGTATAGACAAATATTTTAAAGCTAAGATTCAGTGATACATTTTTGGAAAATAATGAGAGGAAAATTTTTAGCTTTTCAAATCCAAGTCCTACAAGGGACACAGAGTGTATTCATAGATGATTTCTCCATGCATCAGGAGGAGGGAGTCAGCCTTCCTAATATGAATCATGAGTGAACATAGCTGACTGTTATGGGTTTTATAATCTTAATCCAGTTCACCAACACCACTAATGGTCATTAAGTGAATTTTCTTTCTAAGATGCCTTGCATATGAAGCTTTTAAAATAATCAGTGTTTACTGAGTAGTTGGAATCTACTGATTCTGCTTTTTGTAAATAATAAACAGCATTCGATAGGGAGGTGTCTATATAATTCTACCCATATCTGAATGGGTGATCGACAATTAATAACTGCTAGGAGAAGGGGAATCAATTGTTTTCCAAAGTCAGACACTTGATGGCTCAGTCTTGCTCCAGGGTAGACCTTCAACCCAAGCATACCAGGCAAGAACCAATTAGAATCAATGGGTTAAAAATAATGACTTAAATTTGGGTGGGTAGGAAGGTACGGGTATATGTGAGAGGAGTTGTAGGAATAAAGATTATAATCAGAAAAAATTACATTATTTTTTCAAATTATTAACAATATCACTATAAAAAGATGCCTCTTTTCCTATTTTTTTCTGTTGAATTATCTTGAAATAACCTGTCTCATGTTTATATATTTGACTGACCACAGAGAAATATTTAGTACTTCACGCCTGCTTTTCTTCTTGTCACTACTATTTGTCTTGAGTGTATTCCCTGAGGAATCTAGTCATTTATCTCCACCTCAAGACAATGTAAAGCAAGGCTTCCAAAGTAGCATAAGCAACACTAGACATCCATGGTGTGAATGTTTTAAACATTTATGCAAGATAAAGATATTTGATTACCATAATTCATCTCTTGTGAGGATGAAGGAATTTGGTGACTCTATGCAAAACTTTGAAACATCTGTGGGAAAGTATTGAAAATGATGACACTGGCTGGTTGCTTCTAGAACCACTGTATAAAGTTTAGCACTGTATAAAGTAATAAAGAAAAAGTAAGTCCAGTGACAAAATTGCCCAGCTCCACATTCATATAAACAATTTAAAGGTTCAAAGTGTGCCCTCTGGGGAAAAAAAATCTTCCTTCAGACAGGCATAAGGCTCACATTATCAAAATGAAAATCAAAGGGTATTAGCCTTAGAAAAGAACAACTACCAGGTTCTTAGCTTCTCCAAATGATCATTTTTAAAACACTTTGACTATATAATACAAACAAATGTATAAATTCCTTTAAGTTCTGTTTCTCTAGAGAATCCTGATGATTGCAACATTAAATTGTGGCAACGGAAAGTAGTAGAGACTTAAAAGTTTAAAACATGGTAAATGTAGCAGGATAGGTTTCTCTGGTCCCACCTGGCCCTCACAGTCCCACAGCTGCTTAAAAAAGAATCACTCAGAGGCTTAATATAATTTACAAACTGTATGGTCTATGGCCGCCTTCTTGCTAGCTAGCTCTTTCATCTTAAATTAACCCAGTTCTATTAATCTATGTTTTCCCATGTGGCTGTGGCGTTGCTGGTCTGCTGGCATCTTGCTTCTGCTTGGGTTGTGCCTGGCATCTCTTCTTTTCCACTCTTCTTCTCTCTGTCCCTCTACTTCAATTTCCTGCCTGGCTGTAGCTTTGGTCAATTTCCACCAACTAATTTAGAGTTAATAGACATTTTTTGTTTTGTTTATATCTCCCCAGGAATGGCATGGGACTTGATTATATTGAGATAGTCAAAATGTGGACAAATGGCATAAATTTTCAAATATACTGTTTCTAATTAACTGACTAATCTTGACTCTGTTTGTGTTTTTAAATTTAATATCTCTGAGAATTATTATTGTCTATATTTATATATGTAATGCATTTAATCATGTAATCAATTGCCATTAGAGGTGAATAAAATCTGTAAGTGCACTCATAAAAGACAAAAATCTTACTCTGAGTTCAATCTGTGAAATTCATATATTTTATAATATATACAAGAATGTGAATGGTTTTGAGTGCATGGGGGTACAATAAGGTATATTATTACAGAAATTTATGTTGTTGTGACAATAATGCTAGTATTACATTTTCATTGTTACACATGCTTAAAGGTTTCTGTAACTGACTTGAAAGAAAATAAAAGGAGGAGAATTGTCTGTGATTTGCTAGTTGGTAAGAGGCAGATGGTGGGGACCTAACTTACTATCCCTCTGAACGTATCCTCCAGTCCATTGTTTGCTTTCTGGCATCCATGTGGGGCAGTTGTCCTAGGTAACTTGACCTACACGCAGCAAGAAAAGGAATCCAAACATCATATTCCAGAGCGGCCAAAGAAAATGTCCTTGTTAACTTTTTTTTTAAAGTAAAAAAATAAAAGAAGTAAGGATTTACTTTGTCTCTCTGCTTAGGTTGATAGCTTGAGGAATGAAGAAGGGAATCATTCTGTGGTAAATATTTCCAAAGCGTAGGTGTTGCTGCTTGAAAAAGCCATGTGTCTGCACATCAAGAGCAATATAGTGCTCACTTGCTGTTTTCTCTGAACATTTTTCTCTAAGTACCTAACACCCAAGCTACTTTTCCTTCTTTTATATGTAACTAAACTACAGTTTACATGAAATATGACCATTTTCCTTAGCTAATGTAGAATAATCCTAACACTAACCACTGCTTCACATTTTACTTTAGTTTGATGTTGTACTTGAATATATAAATAAGCACTTTCATTTTATGTAATTCCTTGCTGATTGTATAGACATTTGTTCATATGTCTACAGGAACATATAGTCATATATTTCAGAGTTTAGTAAGTTTAATCTACACATTCTAGCCCCATGGACGACTTGGAATGTGTTACAAGTAAAATTGAAAACTATCATTCTGAAATCCAGTGCAGTAGTAACTTAACCACTCAAATGAATGCCTCCTTGGAACAAGACAATTAACCATTACATCCAATGAAACTGCCATGGGGATTTAGGAGGTAAAGTGTAATTAACTAAATTAGAAGTAATAAAAATGCCACATTTAAACAGTAGCAAGATTGTACAGAGACTTGATATACTATGGTGATTTGTGGTCCATTTGAACTCCTACATACAATTAAAAGACATTTCCTCTCAAAAAATGTCAAGGGATTTTTATCAGGGAACACTACCACTGCTTGCCAACTCTTTTCCTAATGAGCATTAAAATGCCTATGTTGTGCAAGTGCCAGTTGGCCCAGTTTCGTTTTCAGGCAGGTGGCTGATGTCACGCTCATGTCGTTCCTATCTGATAATAGCACAAAGTCACATTGTCCTTTCAGTCTAATACCAGAAATAAGTTTGCAATCCTCTATGTCTCTGGTGTGTCCAAAGAAAATAACATATGCAGTTATCTATTTAAATAGTAAGAGATAAGAATCTTAATGGAGATTTAATAAAACACACATGGATTATCTCATTATTCCTAAGAGTAATAATTACATAATTAAATCCTTTGCATTACAGATTTTTAATTAATATTAAAAAATTGAAAAAATAAAAAAAATCTAAAATTAAAATGTTCAGATTGTCACGGCTCTATTTTAAAAGTTGTCCTGAAGTTTTAAACATATGACATATTTTAAAGCAGAGTAATTTGATTTATATGTTTATATGCTAGATAAACTAGCAAAAATAAAACCCAGGAAATGATTCTAACACAGATAAAGGAATTTAAACAATTTCTCACTGTCAAATATTTTATAAACATAAGTAAAGACAAAGTTTTGAGGAACTTACATTGTTTAAAATATGAACTATTTCCCCAAAAAGTAAAAGTCTACTGTACTGACAATGCACATCAGCAAAGTGTGTTCCTAAACAAAGACGTTTATACCTAATTGACAAAGCAGTGAGCTAATCATAGAACAAAACACAGTAATTCTGATTCCATAATACATTAAAAGAATAAACTTTTACTATTCAAAAGGCTTGTAACATATGGAAACTAAGACTGTAAGAAAATGAATATATTATTGTTGTAGGTGAGGTTTTGTTTGTGTTCATGTACCAGGTCTTTTTTATTGACCATTTATTTAATCTCCATTTTATTTTAATTGTATGAACTATCAGGCCAACTATACCACATACAAAAGTATCTTTCATTTATTTCTTTCTTTCTGAAATGTTCTTTTGTTGCTGTCATAGTTGTTAGAGTCATTCCCGTATAACTCCTCCCAAATAGATGTTAAAGTCTGATATAATCATAAATCGTAATCCAGCCATAGATTTACTGACTTGGTATTTTAAAGTGACCACTTTCTATATACTCTTTGGAATGATCCACGACAGTCACATTTTTAGTCTTGAATACATGAGTTTGTAAGTGTATAGTGAGTCAAAGCAAAAGAATCAACAACAGGTAATGGATCAAGAGTAAAACATTTTCAAATTTGGTGCTAAATATCCAGAAGAAATTGACTGGAGAGCCTCTCTATGTCAGCTAGCTGGAGTTCTCAATAGGGATATTTCTAGGCAGAGCACAGTGTCCACCGACGTGAGGTTTTAATCACTCTCTTCACCCCTGGTCTTATCATCACCTAAACCTCTTTTCCCTTCTTTATAGTTTGAGACTATAATATAATTACAACATGCCCCCTTCTCCTTATACCATCAAACACTCTGGTATACCCTTCCTTGATCTCTTTCAAATTTATGGTTGTTATTTGCATACACACAGCTACACAAGGCCACACAGCTACACAGCAACACACACACACGTGTGTGTGTATATATATATATGTGTGTGTGTGTATGTATGTATATATATATACGTATATATATATTAAATAAAACCTACTCAATCTATGTATGTTGTATATATGTTGATATTGGATAACCAATTGATATGATCTTCCCTAAGGAAGATTTTTTTCTCCCCCTCAGATTCCTTAGATGCCTGCAGGGTAGATGGCTTCCTGTACTTTCCCTCATCATCGTTAGCATGTCTATTGTTGATGTCACTGTTCAGTTCATTATTAGCCAGTCATGTTGGTTTGACAATGGGCATAGCTTCTGCTATTATTGGAAACACATTTCACAGCAAACTCCCTGATTCTTTGGTTCTTAAAAACTTTCTGCATATCATGCAGTGTTCCTTGAGCCTTAGGTGTGGGGACTTGTTTTATTGATGTATCCTTGGGACTGGCCGCCAAAGTATACATTTTGATTAGGTGTGGTTTTCCGTATGATGAGAGCCATTCCTTTAAAATATTAATAGCATCTCATAGATCAGGCCAATTGTGTTTTATATGGACCCAAGAATCATATACAAAGCCACACTTTTGATTTTAAATGTGTGAGCTTAATAAATGGATAACAAGTAAAAACAAAAGAATAAATGAGTAGCAAGTAGATAAGTGATAGCTATCTAGATGGATAGAGGATAGATAGATAGATAGATAGATAGATAGATAGATAGATAGATAGATGATCGATTGATAGCAAAACATCACATTGGCACTCAATATGTCCATCCTAAATAAACTGGGAAAAATCCTTTATAGAAACCACCTGGAGTTTCCAATAGATAAAGTTCCAAACAAGGCAGTGTGTCCTCTGGGTAATCCTTCCAGAAAAAGAACAAATAAAAGCAGAAAGGTAACATTGTCTAATTGAGTGCTCATGGCATCCACTAGAAGCCAATTGGGAAAATCCTGGTAGTCAGCTTGAGTTTCTAGTTGATCTTCCTCCCCTTTGATGAGCTTTCCAAGGCTGCATTTTCAGTGTCTCTTTTGGACTGCAGGCACTGTTTAATCATGGGATAAATAATAGTAACCTCCACTGGAAATATTTTACTTTCTAGTTCTTGTATAGTGTATCATGCTTTTACTCATGAACTATTTTGTTATTCTGTCTTTCCTGTCACAGAGTTAAGGGGGCTAGCCTCTCCTCACACCAGGGTTCTGGAGGACTCTTTTAGAAAAGTCAAACACACTTATGAAATCTGAAACAGATACAAGGTGGGGCTGGATAGGGGTCTGGACTACATTTTGAAAGCCAGCTTATTTACCAATATAATATAAATTATACTGTATATTTTCTTTTCTTTTTTTTTTGTTTTTCGAGACAGGGTTTCTCTGTGTAGCTTTGTGCCTCTCCTGGATCTCGCTCTGTAGAGCAGGCTGGCCTCGAACTCACAGAGATCCACCTGCCTCTGCCTCCCTAGTGCTGGGATTAAAGGCGTGCGCCACCACCGCCTGGCATATACTGTATATTTTCTAAATACATGAATTAGTCCATCAATATTATCCCAAAATGACTTAAAAGTAGAAATTGTAGCAACCTATTAGGACCTATTAAAAGCAGGCAAATTAACAAGCCTTCAAAAGGTAATGTTATAGGGAAAGAATTTATACTTTTTTCTAAAATAAATATCATTGGAACAGAAATTGCAGCTGATATGGTATTACAAAGTTTAAATTTCAAGTTAAAGCCTTTGTTCTCAACAAAGCACATTTCACAACATTATGTCTGTTGAAGTTGAAAGTTTCACTTATAAAATTATAGACAAGGAAATGACTCCTCCAGGCATCGTACGGTTTTAGAAAGACATATCTTCATTAACTCAAATCTATTTACTTCTCTACAGAAATGTGAAAGTTTATGGTCTTTTCCAGGTCGAATCATTTGTTCTTCTGTAATCCTAAAGCTTGTTGCAACAAAGATCCTACATATGAGACAAATTATTGGTCATTAATCTACTTTCATTTGCCAGATTTTACCTGCCTTGCTGTAGAATGAAGTTGAAATTATCACATTTTTATTCAGATGAATTTACAGAACAATTGTAAGTTACACTCCTAAGAGTCAGAGCATGCACCATGGCCACATTGTATATTTGAGATGTTTGAGTAAAGAACTTTAAGACTGTTTGAGAGTCATTGATGGATCAAATATTGTTAATAAGTTTGGAAACTTACTCTGTTTAAGCAGGTAAATGCTCAAAGATATTTATTTTGGGTTTCAAATAAAAGCAAGGAAATGTAACAGGTTCAGTCACCTGTACTGAAAATGACTAAGCTATGAAATGTAAAAGTAAAATTCACATAATATTTTATAAAGTACAAAAGAACAACTAATTCACTAAAAGCATAGGACTTACTAATTTATTTTTAATGCTTTTAGGAAAGTTTACAAGTGGCAAATGTCTGGTCTCCAAATTCAGGCAATTTTTATTGCATACCAATATTCTGAGCAAGTTTCTGTTGACATATTGTCAACACGGATTTTACTGGATTATCTTGTACCTAGATTCCTGGTGCAGATTTTCATATACAACTGAAATATGACCCTATGAATTTAAAATTTGCAAGTGAGTCTAGCATGCTAAGATTTTTATGTACTATTACTTTGCTTCAGTGACACTGAGAAGTTACTACCCTCTGATCTTACATGTAAAAATATTGACATGAAAAATATCTCGCCCTTTATAATGTGTATAATTTGAGCACATATATTTATCTCTAAAATCCCCATCACCTACAAATGTAGCATTTAAATTATTCATACCCATAAACATTCAAAGCATGGAGCCCTAGTGCACCATTAAGAAAACAAATGCTACTTTCTTGGCATTTTTTGAATATAACTTTATGAACAAATTATTTTACATATGCTGAAAAAGTAGTTCTCATTCAAGATTCATCATTAATATGAGTTCTAAAATTTAAAGAAATATAGTTGACTTTTTAACTAAGAAAATCATTTATATGTGTTGTTCTTTTATTTTAAAAGCAATGTTCTTTCTGCAGAAAGTATATTTTATAAAGCAAGTACATTATTGAAACCAGCTGAGCTGAACACTGTGAAAGTTATCATAGCATAATTACCTTAAATTTAAATCTAGCAAACATGAAAGTAATTTCCAAGAATTACACATTGATAAAGATTGGATGTAACCTGCTGCATGAAGTAATACTATTTACTATTTCACTTATGGACACACTCTACAATATGTATGTAGAATGTGTATGCACATTTTTATTTATGTCCATTTATTGTGTAATGTATTTTAAGAGTTTTACCTAAGATTACACAATATCTGAGGAGGTAAATTTAAAAAGGGATAATCAAAATATAAAATGTGATAATTTACTAAAATAATAATAAGCATTACAGAAGGGCTAGCAACCTGGGCTAGTAAGATGTTAGGGAAATTGAAAGGCATAAGATATTCCAACATAATGTTTGAAGTATGAGAAAATATAGGGGTTAATAGAAAATGTAGGAAACAAAGCTGCTAATAGAGTATGCAAACAATGCATGGCATCATTTGTTTTCCAATGCGTCAATAGAATACTGAGTTTTCTTTAATACACCATGAAACTTTAGAAAGCTAGTAGAAATCAGAGAATGTGAATAGACAATGGATACCAACTCTGAGGCAGAGCATTTGTGTTCATGTCTTGCTTTTATTCCTTTAAAATTATTTGATTTCAGGGAGCTACTTGAGTTCTTTTGGTTTCCATATCTTGGTCTAAGAAGTAGGATTTCTGGAGTACTACATAAAATAATATATGTTAGTATCTTAAGTCAGTATATACTCATATATTTTTGTTTAATATCTGTCATGTTTTGTTAAAATATAAAATATAATATTTTAATGCCTCGTTTTTTTCTGATTTACAATGAAAACTTGCAAGGAGAGAATTTCAGTGCTGATATATACAATGAAAAAATGTTTAGTCTTGTCTTCTGAGACTTTGATATCATGAAAGCTTCCAGCTTTGCTTCTATTAGTGGAGTGTGCCAAATATTTAAACATAAGAATTACAGACGATAGAGAGAAATGAGGGACAAATACTACCAAGGATTCCTGAGAAAGCCACAAGTCATCAATTTATTTTGCAGTTGATCTTAGACAACAGGCTGAGAAACAATATCATTTTATACTTACTTATACATAATCACTATATGTATACACTAATATATACATGCATATGTATATATGTGTGTGTATGTATGTATGTATGTATGTATGTATGTATGTATACAGTACTCCCCACAAAAGCCACAGACTATCTTTTAAAAACTCCAGTACTAGGAATGAAAAACCTCCATTTGAGTTTTTGTTAGGATAGTCCAAGTGACTGCTCAAATAATATATGCTATTTCTATTGACCTTGTTTGCTTCTAAGAGGTTCAATGTTAGTGTTATTACCTACTACAGAGTAATTAGCACACACTGGACAGAAGAATCACATTATTTGAGCTGGACTTAGACCAATGGCCTCCGTCCTGCATTCTAGCTTTCTTTCATGGTACCAGAAGTTAACTTCATAAGCTGCCATCAAGGGAAGCAATCAATAGTTCTATCCAGCTGTGAAGCCTATGAACTATAACAATTACCAGCCCGGCAAGATCACTACAATTGAAATAGTGACATTCATGTCTTGGCAGCTGATAGCTCTTCTACTTGATGTGAGGGAGACCATGCCAGGTTTTAGAAACTTAGAAATTACTCAGGGTTAGAAAGATCATGGATCTAATAAGGGGGCCTATTCACTATTTTACAAGGTCGGTCTAATTTCTAACTGCAGTCTAAAACGTATCCTCCACTTACAGATACGTGTAGCTCTCACTCCTCGTCAAAGAAGCTTCGATTTACAACTGGAAATCATCACAGAAAGCTAAAACCAGTCATAAGGCCAAGATGAATGGTTCATGGGTAGTCAAGGTCCAATGGATGCATCTATGACACAATTTCTGTGCCTAAAGCTCAGGGAATATAACGGAAAAGGGGGCAGAGAGACTGAAAGAGCCAGACATTGAGGAAGTCAGTTATGAGGCTGAGTCTCCTAGAAATGGCAAGAAATCTATCCCCCTGCTATCTCAACAATTCGGCTGTTTAAGACCTGAAAACGAGGTTATCAACAGGCATGACAATGCTGTGCAATAGATCTCAGAGTAGCACCACCTCTAGGCAAAGAACTATAGGGAATTATTGACTACTGAGAAAGAAATGAGACCCCAAGTGCACTACCAAAATAAAAAAGTAGTCAGCCATAAAACCATATACACACAAGTGACACTAAATTGAATCAGTTTGTTTTATATGTATGCATATATATATATATATATATATATCTGAAATAATCAATGAAAATTTAGGAGGGAGTACATTGGCATGGGAAGTATAGGAGCGAGGGACAATGGATGGGTTGGAAGGAGAAAAGGAAAGGAGAGAAATAATGTACTTATATTTTGATTTAAAAGATTATTAAATAATGAAACATGAATAAAAGAGAGAGAAGCAAGATTTGTTTTGAAAACTATCCTACCAGGTGTTAACACAAGTTTTATCAAATAAAAAGAATTTTCCTGTGTGAATATCAATATGAATTTCAATGTCCACGTATACAAATACATAAAATAGGTGAATAGTTAGTTGCTTTACAGTCACAAGTATGATATCCAGATTATTTTATGTCTTGAAAGAACCATGTCTGTAACCTAAGAGCAGTATATAGAAATGCTGATTTGTTTCTGAAAATAAAAATTTAATGTCAAGTATTGAAATAGGAATTACACTCCAATTGTTATATATGGAGAAATAATTACAATATTAATTTCAGGATTATAGCAGCAACTGTGGGAAAGATACTGTATTTTATTATCTTGAACAACTAGAGTAATGTTAAAAATAAAGGACACTTTTTCTTTCAGTCGCTAGAGGTCTGTATAATACACACATACACATATAAGTAAACATGAAATATGTGATTTCAAAGGGAAACTCATATATAAAAAGTACACATTTTATATTATTAAATAAGGAATAAGTCAAACTCCAGTTTTAAAATTCTTACTAATATATAACTCATGTTGCCCTTTATTATACTGAGATAATCAGGCAACAGAAAGAACACAAATGAATACATCCTTTCTGTTCATAGGATGAAATAAGAAAATGACTATGTCTCTTTCTGTTTATATTGATGTCTATTTATACCTACACTTATATCCATGTTTATTTATAATTATTACTATGATGAACTAAATCTGCTTCATTGCTGTCTTCCTCTTTTTCCTGATCCTCCTTTTCTTCCTTTTCCTTTGATAGAGGGTCTTGCTACCTAGTCCAGGCTGACAGGAAATTCTTGCCATTCCTTAGTCTTGCCTCAGCTTAATACTTCACTACCACATCCACATCCAGTCCAATGCATGTTCTACTTTCTTAATCCTGCTAAAATCGGATTGAAAATAAGAAACAAACTTGAGGATTTGGTTAACAATAATATATTAAATATAGACAGCCCTGAAGTTTTAATTCAAATTTTGTTTAAATCCCAGGAATTTTATACCATGATAATGTATAGCTTCATTCTAAAATTTACATAAAATATAAACAAGTAAAAATAGTAAATAGTACCTCAACTATGTGAACAAAATATAGCAAACTTACTCCTACTGAGTATTAAATTATAGCCAGTGGGAACAAATATGAACACAGAAACTTACTTCCACATTCAAGGTTCCTGATTCATGATAATGTGGTGGGAAAGAACATTGTCTTTGAAGAATAATTATATGGGATCACACTATTTCAAGTGGAAAATAGATCCTAAAGCAAGAAGATAAAAATAAATGATGTAATTTTGACTAGAAAAATATTTTCTTGAAGAATTACTTTACACTACACAAAAGCAGTAACAACGGAGGAAATGGGAAAATAGTATATATTATATCATACAGTATATGTAATTATATGTAATAAGTACAAATTACACACACACACACACACACACACACACACACACACACACACACACATTCTCACACAGAGACTAAGAAAGTCTCTGAAAAAGAGCACACAGAGTGCAAGATGCATACTTAGACTTTGTAACCTAGAGAAATACTTGCATCCAGCGTGAGCAAATGTCCATTCTAGAGAATTAAGGAAACAGATATTCAGGAACATAGGTGCAATACTTAAATACTCACATCTCCAGGGATAGCATTCACTTAGTAACTTTGCAGACCAATTAATTTGACAATCTAATTGTACCGAGTCAGTCTACTGAGTAACTCACATCGATGAGGATCTGAATTTGTTTCCTAACATTTTTTTCTTTCTTTCTGATAACAATCTTTTATCTGGGACCAAGTTTGCAGGTCCCTTTTCTAGAAAACTCCATTCTTCTGTTGAGATCTTCTAATTTTTTTTCCTGCTGGCTGCTGAAAATTTTATCTTTCAAATTTTCATTTAGTTGTTTTATATAGCTTTCATTTCTCAGGTTTACACACTCATGGATTCTTTCATTAAGCTCATCAGTCAGTTTTAACCTGGGGGAGTACTTATATTAATGGTTTCAAATCATTTTCTAAGCTGATTACAATTCTAAACACAAAATAATAAGGACCATATATGTAATAAAGCATGAAATAAATAAAGCAACTGACAAAATACATGCATGCACTTCTTTAAATGCCCTTGACAGAAGAAAATTCAGATAAATAAACTTCAATGAAATTAACATAGAAAAGAGGGAAGCAGAAAGATTCTACACTCCAGGAATGGTCTCATCATCGAGCCTATCCTTATCAAAAGGGTTGCTCCCTGAGATCTGATGGGAGGGATTTGATAGAGACATCCCATTTAGGGCTGAGTGTTCCAAGGTCTCTCATGTTCTGCATAATGTATGACTGTGGATCTCTATGTTTGTTCCCATCTGCCTTAGGAGGAAGCAATAAGGTCTCTGAATCTTGTACCTTATCTTGAACTTTTTTCTAATGTTGTTTGTTTTGTCTAACTCCAAAGTTACAGGTTTTTGTTTTAGCTTCTATATTTCATTTTGCTATGTTAAAAAATGATTGAATGAAAACCTAGACACTAAGATAAAAGTTAACAACAGAACTGTCAAGTATACCCCCTGAGAGAAGGAAAGTCAATTTTCTCCATTACGGTGACACTGGGTATATCAAATACTCCAGGACAAGCCTCATGTTCAAGAGTGGTTGACCAACATATAAAGGACTCCACATATATTTTTGTGTGTGCTTTTATTTGGCTATAGTTTGGTGGATTTTGTTTTTGGGGGACTGTGGTTTTTGTTTTGTTTTCCTGTGTTGTTTTGTTTTTGGTATTGGGTGTTCGTTTCTTTTGAGAAAGAACTTAAAGTTGGGTAGGTAGTAAGGGTGAGAGGGTCTGGAAGGATTTGGGGAAGGGGAAATATGATCAAAATATATTTAAATTTAAGTTGTTTTCAATAACAAAAAGAAATGTGGTATATCGGGCCCATGTATGAGCAGATTCAGCTGCCCATCTTTAAAAATGTTACCAGAGTGAACATGTTGAGCATCAATTTCTGAAACTCCTGAAATTTACCATTGGCAGTAATGGAATCAAAGGGAAGAAGTTCCCCCCTGCCCCAGAGAAACTGGTTAAACAGACCTTTCAGAAACATTTAAATATTAAAATATCTAAAATTATAGAGAATATGTGTGATATGAGTAAAAAGCTTGAAAGCAAAAGTTTTCAAATTAGATAAAAAATAAGAGTAAACTAATGGATTATAATTAAAAACACATTTTAAATGATAACCCATAAAGTTTAAAGATGAAAGCATGGTGAAAATATAGCAAGTTGACTGCAAACTAAAAGAAGCTAGAGAGGCTACCTTGATATCAAAGACTGTAGGCTTTTGTAAAGGACATTGCCAAGGACAAAGAGATTGCTTTATAATGATAAAAGGAGCAATTGAGTGGGAGGAACAACTAATCACAAAGGTGGATGGACCTATAACAAAAACCTGAAGTACATCAAGCATGAACTGAATCCATAAGAAGACGTAGACAAATCTACAGCCACAGCCAGAGATTTCAACATGACTGTCTCAGAAATTGATGGAAACAATAGTCAGTAAATATATTGGATACTAGAGAAAATATACTTGACTGGATTTAGGTTTATAGAGAATGTCACCCAGAAAGACCATAAATAACTCCTATGTTCCTCCACACTGGACAGTTACTAAGATGGACTACTTACTTGGAAATAAAACTGCTATCAATAAATTTCAAAAATTGTAAGTCATAAAACATTTTCTCTGAAAACAAAGGAAGTAGATGAGTAATCAATATCAGAAAGATATTTACAAAATCCCCTGAGTGTTTGAGAATTAAACAACAAATGTTAAGTCATATGTGTGTATTAGTTTGCTTAGGATGCCAAAAACAATGTCAAAAGGCTGGTAGCATCAAAGCAATATTTCAACAAATTTGCCTGCTTCTCATGTGTAGATGAATCCTTCTGGCTGGGATCTCAGATGATGTTTAACCCATATATGTGTGTTCTTGGATCTCTGCACGCATTCTTCTCTTTTCTTGCAAGGACTAGAGCTGGATTGAATCAGTACCAAACTCTCAATGTCATTAACCCTAATTAGCCCCTTAAGTTTTATTTCCAAATGACAGCCAGAGTCTGAGATAAGAGGCTTTAAGACATTAATAAATAAAATTTAAGGGAACCCAATCCAGTCCATAAGTACATACACAAGACTAAACCAGCAAATCAAGATTAACAATGTTTTAAAAGAATGGAAATACAAATAAGATTAATCAAAACTCTTAGGAAATTACTTCAGCAATAGTTAAGAAAGGACTTCTGGTACCAGATACCCAAATTAGAGGGAAACCTGGACAGATTATGTTTCCACCTTAAAATCAAGGAAAGGGAGATTAATTCTACTTTCAGATTTTATTTTACTTCTGCCCAAATAAATAAGATTAAAAAAACAAATGGCAACATGTAGCTAGAGTTTTCCTGCCGGGCCCACAGTTAGAACAAATCTCTGTCACCCACCAGTCCCACAGCTGCTCAGACCCAACCAAGTAAACACAGAGACTTATATTGCTTACAAACTGTATGGCTGTGGCAGGCTTATTGCTAACTGTTCTTATAGCTTAAATTAATCCATTTCTATAAATCTATACCTTGCCACATGGCTTGTGGCTTAATGGCATCTTCACATGCTGTTTGTCATGGTGGCGGCTGGCAGTGTCTCCTCAGCCTTCCACTTCCCCGAATTCTCTCCTCCTTATCCCGCCTATACTTCTTCCTGCCTGACCACTGGCCAATCAGTGTTTTATTCATTGACCAATAAGCAACATGTTTGGCATACAGACCATCCCACAGCACTTCCCCTTTTCTTTTTTTTCAAAAAGGAAGATTTTAACATTAACATAGTAAAATTACATATAATTTGGGAATTTGGGCGTAGCTTCTCTTACTACTTCCTGCTGGAGGGGGGCGCTGTATCTTATGGGGACACAAAGAAAATTTTAGGATTATGGAGTAGTCCATGAGGCTGTATTGTCTGAGCCAGTTGCCTTCAAACTGTTCTGGATGTTGGATCATCTGGGCCATGGTGTCCCCGGAGACCTTTCAGGGGGTCTTGGCTGGTCAAACCTGATGTATCTTAATCTGGAACAAATCCATAGCCTCTGGCTTTCTGTGGAAACAAAAGCAGAGCTTCCTTTCCAAAGCAACATATCCTTACATCCAAAATTTGAAGTCAAGGTACCTTTAAAATATACATTTTGGCACAACTCAACAGCTTTTGCAATCAAATGTTTTTCTTCAGTTACGAATATCAAAGAGAACATAATCCAGATTCTCTGTGTGGTAGCCATCTTTACGTGGCTTATTTTTTATATTACCTTGAGCCTATTGCTTTAAAATGCAGCATTCTAAGACTGAAAGGGCACTATGGCTGCTGGCTCCGCCCACCTCAGCTTCCCAACATGGCAGTGATACTTCTACCACCAGCTCTGGGAGCCTTCATGGGTCTATGCTTCTATCAAAGCAGTGTTTAGCCCAGAAACCTCTTTTTTTTTTTGTTTTGTACTAGCAAAGGCTTAATGTGCCACTTGCAGAGGCCTCATTCCCGCCATACTGCAGGTCGAGCGCACATGCCAGGAACCCGCCATAGTAGCTCAAACACACAGGCTGCCGCTAACTTGAGAGAGACAACTAGGAACTGTTTTTAGCTCCGTTTTAGTATCTTTTTTCTCAGGTTTTAGGTGGAAACTCTTGCCAACACACTGGGCGCCAGCAACAAATATGGCATAAATGTGTGGACAGGGAAAACTGTATCTGCTGCTGTGAAAAGAGCTACTGCAGCAGTCACAATGGAAATAAGTATAGAAAATCTTCAAGTACTTCTAACATGTGACTCAGCTATGCCATTCCTTTGTATATGCTCAAATAAATATGTTATCTTCATTACAGAGATTCTTTCTCAGGCATGCTTACTAATGCTTTATGCATGGTAAGTAGGAAATGGAAGCATTCTAAATGTCCAGTTGAAGAATGCACGAAGAAAAGGTGGCACGTACACAGAATGGAATTTTATTCAGTTGTAAAAAATAATATCATAAAGTTAGAAGGTAATGGTTGAAGCTGGAGTACTATTGTAATGAGTGAGGTAACCAGATCATGAAAGACAACCACCGCACAATCTTTACTTTTAGTATGTGCATGGGTGTTTTGTCTACATGTTACCCTTGCACACCACTTGCATATCTGGTGCCCTCAGAGACCTGGAGAGGGCATCAGATATCCTGAAACGGGAAGTACAGAGGGTTGTGAGCCACTATGTGAGGCTGAAAATTGAATCCAGGTTCCCTGAGTGAGCAGCTAGTTCTTTTGTTAACCACGGAGCCATTTCTCCAGACTTCAAAAGTTATTTCTTATTTGTTGATCCTAGCTCCTAATCTTTACATTTGGGTGTATAATACCAGTAGTTAGATAAATAGAAAGGGATCTTGTCGGGGAGGGAGCTCTAGAGAGGGGTAGCTAGACACAGGTACCATGAAAGGAAAAGAATGGGTGTTGTTGTTCTCCCTCATAACCAACCCATAGGCTATCTTAAATAAATAAATAAATAAATAAATAAATAAATAAATAAATAAATAAATAAATAAATGAATGAATGAATGAATAAATAAATGGATAAATAGATAGATAAATAGATAGATAAATAGATAAATAAATAGATAAATAGATAAATAAATAAATAAATAAATAATAAATAAATAAATAAATAAATAAATAAATAAATAAATGAAAATAAATCAGTGCAAGCTATGGAGTTCTTACCTTCCAGTTGTGTATGAAGGCTTCCAAAGACCCTATAAACAATACACGCCATTGTCATTGATTTTGGGTGCCCGTGAGAACTTTAGGGTAAGATCTTATTGCTCAAGACAACACAAATTTTGATCACAGGACCTGGAAGCATCCTATGAGGGCCCATGCACAAGAGGTTTGAAGGTGGTTTGTAACCTGCCTTGGGAGAAACATGATCAACTGGATTCAGTGGGTTGTATAAACATATGTATAGATACATAACATGTAATCTATGTAATACTTACAGAAGTCATTAATTTTAAAGGAGAATATGGGGATAAAAGGGAGTAAGTGGGAGAGTGCAGGGGAGGTAGAAATGATGTAAAAACAGTGTATGAAATTCTCAAATATTAAGATTAAAATTTAAAAAAGAAAATCTAAAAGATAATATGTGCAAAAATATTCATAGAAGCTATATTTGTATTAGACAAAAAGCTTAAAACAACCCCAAGATCATAAAATGAGTTCAAGCATTGTAATTTATGTGAATATATATATTCATAACACACACGTATGTGCATATGGATAGAGTTTAATGTCATAAACAAAAATGAATGAACTTTATAAATATAAATAAAAATATGCTTAAAATAAATAAAAATATGCTTAAAATAAATAATAATGAAAGTATCTCAAACAAAAGCTGAAGAGATTGTTCATTTGGTAAATTCACCAGCCTGAGGATCTGAATTTGGCTTTCCAGTGCCAATATACAAATTTGTGTGCAGCATCAGGGTGCAACATTAAATATATATAAAAGCAATTTTTAAATTTAAATATATTTTAATTGTATTCTCTCTCTCTCTTAAGTCCTTCTAGATCCTCTCCCCCTCTCTACCCATCAGCTTTAAATTCTTTCTCAATAAACAAACAAAACCCAATACAACAACAACAACAAAATCCCAAACCAAATAAACAAAATAAAACCATGCCCACCAAAAAGTCCCACCAAACTATATACAAACAAAAGCACCCACACAAAAACACAGAGTCCACTATATGTTGTTCACCTACTCGTGAACATGAGGCCTGTCCTGGTGTAATTGATACACCCAGTGTCTCTGTATTGGAGAAAACTGATTTTAACTCTTCCCGAAGTTATAAGTGACAGTTCAGTTATTAACATTTATACTAGTGGCTAGGTTTTCATTCATGTATTCATTCATTCATTCATTCATTCATTCATTCATTTTTAATATAACAAAATAAATATAATAAGATAAAACAGAAATCACAATGAAGTTGGGGTAAACAAGCCAAGAGAAGGGAAAGAACCCAAGAGAAGGCACAAAAATCAGAGACCCACTCATTTGTACATGCAGAAATCCCACAAAAACACTCAACTTGAAATCATAATACATACGCAGAGGACCTGGGGAAGACACCTGAAGGCCCTGAGAATTCTGCTTCAGTCTCTGTGAGTTCATGAGCTTTACTTGTGTATATTTAAAGAGTCTTGCTTTCTTGATGTCCTCCATGCCCACTTCTTACACTCTTTCTGCCTACTCTTCCATAAGATTGGTTGCTCTCCACAAACTGACAGCAAGACCCCATTAACAAAGACTACACCTACAGAACACACTGAAAATGGAGCTTCCAAGCCATTGCCGACATAGAGCCTTCACTCCTATGCTACCGTGCCTTTGGTACAAGAATGTGCTCTGCATGCTCTCAGAAGAGAAATGGAAACACCAAGCCAGCCACAAAGCCTTTGAGCTACAGTGATGTCCTGCCTTCAAGATATGCAAAGGGAATGGCGACGCAAAGCTAGTGCAAATAGCTACCAATAGCTGATTTCACTGAAGGCCACTCCATGAGATGGAACCTATAATAGACATCCGCTGCTGTAATTGCAGCACAGAGAAGGAAACTGAGGCAGATATGTTGGGTTCATCTGCTAGATGCTTCAGGCAACCAGAAAGTTGCAGGTTCTGTAAGAGACCTCAAAAACTAAAGTGAAGATCAATGTGGTCCCATTTTCATGAAATTCTAAACTACGTAAGCATGACTTGACGCAAAAATTGAAAGTACTTTACCAACAAGAACTAGATTTAGGAAAAGATTTAGAGGATATCACAAATTGAGAAGTTCAAAACTATGTCAAAACTTGTCAAGTTTTACACTGCAGAGTATATTATTATTATTATTATCAATTATTTTTCGTTTTATTGAAAATAGATTTTTTTTCTCATTCAGTCTATCCTAATCACAGTTTTCCATCCCTTCACTCCTCCCATTTCCTCCCACCTATACTCGCCCCTGGATCCACTCCCTTTCTGTCTCTCATTAGGAAAGAACAGGCTTCTAAGAGATAACAACCAAACATGACAAAATTAAAGATAATATGATAAAGCAAAAACCATCATACTGAAGCACGACAAGGCAACCCAACAGAAGGAAAAGATTCCCAAGAGCAGACACAAGAATCAGAGACCTACTTGATCACACACTCAGGAGTCCCATAACAGTACTAAGCTGAAAGCTAAAGATATATGTAGTAGACCTGATACAGACTGTATGTTCCCTGTGCTTGCTGCTTCAGTCTCTGTGGGTTTCGTATGAGCTTTGCTCAATTGATCCAAATGGCCTTGTTCTCCTGGTGTCCTCCATCCCATCTGGGTCATACACTCTTTTGTCAATTGTACTTCAATACACAGGATGTTAAAAATTAAAAAAAAATACTTTGTCACAGATAAAGAGCCTGACATTAAAACAATATTCTAAGAGAATTATTCCATTTGTTCAAAAATTTAAGTGAAAACAAAACAGTTGAAGCTTTCTGTGGTAAGATGTGGAGTTAGGAATTAATGAACAGTAATATAAGAGTATATTATGAATTAACTGTTTCTGTATAATGTTCTATGTATCATTATAGAATTTGATGTAGTTTCCACACTGATAAAAAATCATCTATTGCTAAATTTAAGAATACTGGAATTTTGCATATTTATACAATTGTATTAAAGGTAAGATAAGCAAATATTGAAATAATTGTATAATGAACAGATGAGAATATTTAGGGTTATATGCTGGTTTAGTATCTGCAGCTAACTTTTTTATTTTATTAAAGGTAAGATTATTACCTAAGTCATTTTCAAGCATCTTTAATGCTTCATATATTTTCTTCTACCACGTGTGTGTGAGTGTGTGTGTGTGTGTGTGTGTGTGTGTGTGAGTGTGTGTAAAACAACAATTAATTGTAGAAGACGTCATAGATTTGACAGTGAGTTGAAAGACATGGGACAAGGAGAAAGAGGAAGTGCAAATGATGTAAATACACCTCATGATAAAATATTCAATAACTAAATCATTTTAAAAGTTAAGTAGTATTGATTAGGTGGGTACAGGGTTGGATAGGTCTTGAAGCAACTTTTGATACTGTTAACTTTGGGGTGTGAAAGGTAATTGCATGACTTATTTCAATATTTTAAATGATTAAAAATTTAAGGTAAAATACCAAGGTACTTGGAGGTCACGGACTCTGGACTGACAGCTGGGGAACCTGCAAGGGACTGAACTAGACCCTTTGAAGGTGGGTGACAGTTGTGTGGCTTGATATGTTTGTGGGCCCTCTGGCTGTGGGTTCAGGACTTATCCCTAGTGCATGAACTGGCTTTCTGGAGCCCATTCCTTATGTAGAGACACCTTGCTCAGCCTTGATGCAGTGGGGAGGGGCTTAGTTCTGCCCCAATTTGGTATGCCAGCCTGTGTTGACTCCCTAGGGAGGTCTTACCCACTATGAGGAGTGGATGGGTGGGGTGGGGTGGAGAAGATGTAGAGGCGGGGGATCAGAAGAAGGGGAGAGAGCAGGGTTGGTATGTAAAACAAAAAATTATTTAATTAAACAAAACAACAACAACAAAAATAAATAAGCAAGAAAAAATAAACTCTTACCTTGAATGAGGTGAGGTTAACACACCAAAAATTTCTAAAAGTAAAAGTGTATGTAATGCATGTATGAACTCAAAAAGACTGTCGCAGTATGTACAGGGTCGGCACAGGTCTAGGCCACGTGACGTTCCAGTGATGAGAGGGGTAGTAGACACAAGCCTCCATACATAACCTAGAAGCTATCTCCAATTGTTAATAGCTCCCAAGGGAATAAGTTGCTTTCTCCAGTGGATCAATGAGTATAGAACCACACTTCAGTGCAAGACACCCCATACCCAGCAGTAGATGGTCAACACAAAATGAACTTAACCGTGTTTTTGTCTGATACTGCTTTCTCGGGATTTTTTTCTTACTTTACAGATCTTTTGCTCATATACTATGGTTTTGTTTGCATGGACTTTCTATGTGTGAGCATGTGTAGTCTCACCACCTATGTTGCTTGTGCTTTTTCCTTGGCTCTTCTTTTTTTTTAATTTGTGGTTTTGTTTTGTCTTTTACTGTTTTGGATGATTTTATTTTATTATTATAATTATTTTGATGGGAGAGATGACTCAGCCATTAAAGGTTAGGCTCACAACAAAAATATATTCTTTTAGATAACTGTTTGTTATCTGAGAGAAAAAGGGTGTGGATTTGGGTGGCTGAGGAAGTGCAGAGGGTCTGGGAAGAGCTGGGGGAAGGGAAAAATATATTATATATTTTATGTAAAACAATGTATGTTCAAGAAACAAAAAGAAACTGAAAACATGTAGACATCTGAACAAGTCTGAAGTCTAACAAACTTCTTATTAATAACATAAATTGGTAATACACTATTTAAAGTTTTTTCTAATAAATTGGAATGTACAGTATGTTATGGGATAGGTATTTCATCTACAATCATGCGGAGCATAAACATTGATCAGGTAATTGCGTGATCTTTAATGAAGGTACTATTCCCAACAACTTTAGATTTAAAGGAACCCAAATTTGTACCCACTGTCTTTATTTAAAGAAACTTTATATCTACACAAAAAGCATAATAAATTATACAAACAAAATACTTTCAAGAAAGAATGACATTTAGAATTTTAGCAAAGGTGTGATTCTATTTGTATGACATTAAGACACAACAAAAGCCAGCTTGCTGCTTCAAAGATCCACAGTGACTATTTACACGGAAGGCTATAATAGTGATTAACGCATGAAGCAGGTTTGTGGTGCCATGTTGTGGTTCTTGACCTTTGAGTGCTTACCCAAACATGTTTATTTTATAATACCTTCAAAACTGAAAGAAGAGCAAGATGATGAGGCAGGAGGAAAGGGTGGGGGAGGTAAGGAAGAAAATGTGAGGGAAAAGAGAGAAACTGATACTGAGTGACTAAAAAGATAACTAGGAATGAATCCAGCAATGTTGCTCAGAGTAGCAAATAGTCAAGGGGAAGCTCAGGACTATATTCTAGTTATACACTAATGGTGACCAAAAACCAAGGCATCTGTGATTAAAAAAAAAAGAAGAAGAAGAAGAATGGAAGTTGAATGCAGTATTTACAGTAATCCACATAGAACACAGAATTGCACTGGGAAAATGGAAATCATATGGATGGATTGCTGGAGTAAAACAATGTAGTCAATTTCACGACATAACCTATAATGTTCTATAATCTTTGGTTAAAATACTGAATGTTGACTAAAAAGTTCAATGCTCAAAATATGCTGCAAATGTGTGTCAAATGCCACAGTAACATGAGCAGTACATCATTTGTTTCTTAAAGGGGTCCAAAAAGTTACGTCAAATTATGTCCATATTATAGACATGGAACCTGAGGCTTAGAGAGTATAAATTACATGCATAGAACCTACAAGTCATAATTTGGAGTCTTGCTCATATTAATAACTCTAATGTATAATATCACATATTCCAAAATTCTATCAAACTTTGAAAATATTTTATACATATATATGTACATATGCATATATGTATTTGTGTAACATAAATCTACTATTATTGAATTGGTAAAATTAAATTTTGGTACACATGCACAATATTTTACTTTCTTTGAACAAGCTTTAACAAGAGGGAATAAGGTCAAAAATAATTGTCACCACCTTCTTATAAAATAAGTCAATGGAAAATAAATAAAATACCATAGAGAAACTTTTCATTGAGTTGCATGTGGAAATAGATATTACATGTGTCCCAGAGTCTCTGCTTTCTCATTGACTTTCTGTTCTCATGTACTTTAAAAGTTACTTTCATTATCTGGAGTTTGTTTTTTGGAATGACAGACATTATTGACATTCATGTTACATTACTGCCCTCTAGTGAGTATTTTCAGTTTCTACAATTCATCTGAAAAGACCATTGTGAATTGCATAATTGAATAGATCGCAGGTATTGATAAAATGACTATGATGATTATAATGTATATTTCAAAATTGGATGATAAATTCAACCTTAATTAGCAAAGGTTTTATATAACTTTTATATGATTTCATGTGGACACACTCTTACTTATCTTTGCAATTGCAAGTGTTAGCCTAAAAATTACAAAAGGCTTTTCCTAAATAGCTAAAATTTTAAAATTAGACCTTAAAGATATTAAAATAGTGATTCTCTATGATTTTTAATGGATCTATAAATAGTTAATTGCTACAAAGTACAAATTTTGGTCAATATTTATATAAAATTATTCAATGTTATGTAATGTATTCTAGACTCTATAAAGGAAAATAGTTTTAGGGAAATAGTAACGAAGATGAGTCACACAATTTTCACTAAAAAATATTTGTCCCATTATGGCTATTAATAAAATATAATATGAAGCTTTTCTTACCAAAACCAATAATAAGCTGTTTAATCTCATGAAGTATTTGAACTGATTGTGTCAGTTACACACATCATTTTAAATCTCATAATTATCCAATAATATTTATTTAATATATTCAAGTGTGAAATATATACATTATATATATATACCATTGTTATATGTCACAAAGTGGCACTATGTGAAATGATGTCCTTTAAACAAATCATGCTAAAAGAAAGTAATATATGGAATTACTTAACATGCTTATATAATTTAGTAAGTCAGTGCATATTCTTCTGAGATTTTAATGTAAATATTTCAACATTTCCTTCAAATTCTCAACCAAATATTCATAATCAATAGGTCTTTACTTATAATTGCTGTTATGATAGGAACTTAACTATCATATTTATTAATAATGTTAATATTTTTGGGGGGATAAGAATAACAATGTCACTAGTCAGATGGTCATGGCACATGCCTTTAATTCCAGCACTCAGGAAAAAGAGGCAAGTGGATCTCTGATTTCTTGGCCAGCCATGTCTACAGAGCAAGTGCTGGGAAAGTCAGGGCTACACAGAGAAATCCAGTCTGAAAAATAAGGTAAGAAAAAGAACAAAGGTAAGAGAGAAGGAAAGGAAGAAAGAAAGAAAGAAAGAAAGAAAGAAAGAAAGA
>CABHPR010147769.1:12120-30353 GCA_902168415.1 Peromyscus melanophrys | reverse complement strand
GAAGGAAGGAACGAAGGAAGGAACGAAGGAAGGAAGAAAGAATCAATAACATTTGCAAATCCATTTTAACATCTTAATATTGTTTATTACAAATATTATTAGTCACTTTTGGAAAAGTGCTCTCAAACTGTAAATAAAATAATTTCTGTAAGGTATAAATTGAATTTAGGTTGCGGTTAAATTAAATTGAAACGTTGTTTGGAATGAAGAAATTCTGAATAGTGTAGTCCAACTACTTAGTAAACATAGAAAGAGAAAGGAAAAATAAACAAGGCATCAGTAGGGAAAATAGAAGCAAGTGCACATTAGAAAAAGAGAAAAGAAAGAGGAAGCTTTGAACATTTAACCATGACAGTGTCTTTACAATTTCTATTAAAATTGTGCATTAGTTACTGCTGCTTAGCTATGACCAAATACCTGAATGGACAACATAGAAGAGGCATGATTATTGATGTGCAAGAATAAGTCATGGTTACTTGTCTCCATATGTTTTTATAGAACATCTTGGTGGAAACCTAACAGATGAGGTTTTTCATTCTACTGTGGAATAGAAACAGACTTCTAAGGAAATGATTGGGGCCAGGGTTAATTTTCAGTGACATCCTCCAAGTGACTAACTTCTTTCAAGTAGCCTCCAAAGGTTCCCTTACTTCCAGAAGTAGTGTGAAGAAGTGGGAACCAAACATTTAAAACATGATCCAGTGGGGAATGTTTCTTCTTCATATAACTGTATTCACTCACTAGTCCCTACAGGCTCATGATCATCTATTAATTACAAAAAAAAAAAAAAACAACTATTAAGAGTCTTCAAAGTCTTACTAAGTTCCAATTGTCAACGCCACAGAAGCTTACAACTAACATATTGCCATTGTCTTGATAAGGAATCTGGACTTGGAATTTAAATAATACCTGAATTTATAAGACTTCTTGTGTAATTATTATCTGGACAGCTTTTTTTTTTATTATGGGGCATAGGTTGGTGGAATGTGACTGAAGAAGCTTGAAGTTCAACAGGTAAAATATGAAACCTGAGATCTCCATGTCTGAAACCCACTTCAAGACTTGTACTGACACATTTTTAATGCCTTCTACTTGTGGACTCCATTATGTATCTATTGATTTGCCCCTATATGTCATCTAAAGTTTACTCAGTAAACACTTCACGCCCTTTATATTTCTCACACGTCTCCATTGCAGCTTACAGTTAGCCCTTAACTCCAAGTGCTGCCCTTTCAGCAGCTGTCTTTATGGTACATGGGATCTGTTACACTTTCCCAGTTCCCAGGCCTTTCTTTGCAATCTGGTGAATAACTCCATGACTTTGCTACTACTGTTTGTCGATTAGGATAGTCACCAATCTGATTACAGAGAATGCCAGTTCAAGCATCCTCTCTGCTATTGCCAGGAGTCTTAGCTGGGGTCATTTTTGTGGATTTCTGGGAATTTCCCTAACACCAGGTTTTTCCATAACTGCAAACAGCATCATACAGTTGGTCCTAAGGACTGTTACTCTCCTGAGAAACATGCCACAGTATGGTATGCTTCCAGGTACCCTCGAAACAAAGCCACAGCAGCCTCTGAGTATTTGAGTTGCTGAAAAGGATGGAAGAAATAAGATCTCGACTGGAGAGATGGCTTAGGGATTAAGAGCACTGGCTGCTCTTCCAGAGGTCCTGAGTTCAATTCCCAGCAACCACAGGGTGGTTCACAACCCTGTAATGAGATCTGGTGCCCTCTTTTGGGGTGCAGGCATACATGCAGGCAGAACAAATAACAAATAAATAAATCTTAACCGGTTGGTGATGGCCCATGCCTTTAATCCCAGCACTTGGGAGGCAGAGGCAAGTAGATCTCTGTGAGTTCGAGGCCAGCCTGAGCTACAGAGTGAGTTCCAGGAAAGGCACAAAGCTACACAGAGAAACCCTGTATCAAAAACAAACAAGAAAGAAAGAAAGAAAGAAAGAAAGAAAGAAAGAAAGAAAGAAAGAAAGAAAGAAAGAAAGAAAGAAAGATCTCCTGGGTAACCTGGGAGGGGGAGAGTGGAAGGGGTGGGAATGAGAACATGAGGGAACAGGATGGTTGAGTTGGCAGAGGGACAGAGAGGGAGAGCAATGAAAGAGATATCTTGATAAAAACTTGGTGCTAGGGAAATTTCCAGGAATCCACAAGGATGACCCCAACTAAGACTGATAGCAATCGTGGAGAGGGTGCCTGAACTGGCCTTCTCCTGTAATCAGATTGGTGACTACCCTAATTATCATCATAGAACCTTCATCTAGTAACTGATGAAAGCAGATGCAGAGATCCGCAGCCAAGCACTGGGCTGAGCTCCTGGAGTACAAATAAAGAAAGGGAGGAGCAAGGGAGGGGCGTCAAGATCATGATGGGAAAACCCACAGAAATAGCTGACCAGAGCTAGTGGGAGCTCAAAGACTCTGCACTGACAGCTGGGGAGCCTGCATAGGATCGAACTAGGACCTCTGAATGTGGGTAACAGTTTCCTGGCTTGATCTGTTTGTGGAACGCCTGGCAGTGGGACCAGAATTTAACCTTGGTGCGTGAACTGGCTTTTTGGAGCCCATTCCCTATGTAGGGATACCTTCCTCAGCCTTGATGCAGGGTGAAGGGCTTGGTTCTGCCTCAACTGGATATGTCAGGCTTTGTTGACTCCACATGGGAGGACTTATCCTCTCTGAGGAGTGGATGGGGACTGGGGTAGGCGGAAGTGGGGGAAGAGCGGGAGGAGGGGCGGAGGGAGAACTGTGATTGATATGCACAATGAAAATAAAATTTCTTTTTAAAAGTTTGCAAAAAAAATAAAGAAAAAAAAGAAATTATGGGGAAAAGTGGACTCTTCACAGATGAACTTGTATTAGGGAGTTTCTTAAACGAACTTACTCTTTCATACCCTGCATCCTATCCTGTTTGCATGTCTGCACAATTCCAAAGACACTCTAAAGTCATGTTTCCTACTGTATTGATGCCAAGTTACTTGGCTTGTTTTGAATGGTGCTAGTTTTGTTTTGTTTTTCTCACAAACTGCTCTTTTTGTCCCCATTTACAATGTTTTTGATGAACTAACCACACCTTTTAAAAGTTTCTCACAACTCAGTTTGCTCCTAGTTCTCCATGTAAAGGTCACCACATAGGCCAGTAATAAGCACATCACAGCCTGACTGTTTGCTGTCATGAAATTTCATTCATCAGATTAATTAGACTGTTGCCAGTAAACTGGAACTTCAACCAGTTCTCAGAACATGGGCAACATGTAGCCAAGTGTGTGGACATAATGCACTGTCCACACATGTATCTGTTACTCCAAAGGTGTTTTCTTTATTTTTATATTTTATTTTATATTTTTATATTTAATTTTATATCTTTCTATTTTACATCCATAGTTTACATACTTTTTAAAATTATACATGAGCACTGACTCTATATCACTCCTCTTCCTCTCTCCTCTCCAGTTCCACCCATGTAACCTTTCCCATAATAATGATTTGTTACATGTGTGTACATATGTACACATGTATGTGTAGCTTACTGAGTTCCTGTAATTTTGCTCATATGTACTTGTGTCCAGGTCCCACTCCTTGGGATTGAACAAGCTGTCCCCGGAAGAAACTGATTCTCTTTCTCTTAGCATTAATTAATTACCAGTATCTCTTCACCTATGGATAGAACCATGTGGAATTCCCAGTGACCACATAGGCATGTCAAGTGGTATTATTATTATGCTGGTATTGTCCTCATGCTGGTCTTCTTCAGTCAATCCTATTGTTCTACATTCATGGGAATTTTTTCCCTGTTATTTCTAAGAGTCATTATCTAATAGCAGATGTTCATGGCTCACAACTCTTCATTTCCTCTTCCATGATTTTCCCTGAGCCATAGGAGTAAGAGTTGAATTGCAGATGTTTCAAAAGGGATTAGGTACTCAAAGCCATTTATTCTCTGCAACGTCATCGGTTCTAGATCTTTGTAACGTCACCTTGAACCTGCAATGACCCAGTACCTATTTCTCAGTGCTAGAATTATGAATGCATGTCACCACATCCAGTTTAGAGTCCTTAGCATCGCTTAATGACATGAACAGTCTTTAACATCTTTATTGTTTTTAGCATTCAGGACTTCTGAGCTCCCAACAAGATCACCCATTAATCTCTTCCCATAGCACTGCAGCAAATGTATAATCTACATCTCTCAATATCTTTTCAAAATTTTCTGGTTAAATTTCTGAGTTAATTGATTTGATTATTTCTGTGACACATGCTCATGAGAAGTATCTTAAAGGAAGAATAACCTATTTGGCTCTCAGGTAAAGAGGGTTCAATTTTGGTTGTGAGCAGAATGCTATGGCTCCAAGTCTATGTGACAGAGGAGGGTCTTCATATCATGGCTAGAAGCAGAGAAGAAAGGGACTATGGACCAGTCACCACTTCAGAATTAGACTTCTAGACTAGTCTCTGGAATGAGGTACCACTTCCCAAGATTCGGTCATCCCTCTGTACAGCACCAGAGCTGGGGAAAAGTCTTTCAACTGCATGAGCCTATGAGGGACATTTTGTATTCAATTGTTTAAGAACAGCCATGAAACAAGGATTTAACAATATGAGCCCATGTGGGATATTTTGTATTCAACTGTAGCATATGACAGTTATCTAGTATAGTCTCATTAATAGTTATAATAGTCATAAAAATAAACATCGCATCTTAAACACATTTAATTTCATTAAGATGTTGTTTGATTGCTTTCAAAAATAATTAAGAATAAGTAGAAGATGACAATCAGAGTGATTCTCAACTTGGGCAGAGAAACACAAATCACCTTAGATAGCAATCACTTTGAAATTTAAAACAAAGCTACATCTACCTCTGGCTATGTTACATGATTAACAACAAATATGATCATAATTTTTAAAATTGCTATTGTGATTCAGAAAGTTAAATACTCTTCAAGTTGTAGACAAATTTCTAAATGGTCTTATTAAATAAAAAGCATAGAGCCAAATACAGGGGTGAAATCCTTGGAGAGATCAGGGAAATAGGGAAAGCCATCAGCCAACCTTTCCTTATGAACTCTGCAGCTCCCAAAATGTGTGACTTCCTGTCTACCCAGGCTTATATGCCTTGCTTTTCTGCCCTCTCATTGGCTCTCGTAGCCCAACTATATCACTTCCTCTTCCTACACAGCTCTGTCACTTTCTGTCTGTCTGTAGAGACCTCCAGACCTCTATAGTTGGTACTGGGATTAAAGGCATGTGTCACCATGCTTGGCTTTGTTTCCTAGTATGGCCTTGAACACACAGAGATCCTGCCTGCTAAGTGATAGAATTAAGGCATGTGCTACCACTGACTAAATTATTTGTTTACTTAAAATGGCTTGCTGTTTCCTCTGATCTTTAGGCAAACCTTATTTATTAAAGCACAAATAAAGTATCACCACTCCAAATTTCTCTATCAGAGTATGTGCAGTAGTCCTCAATAATATGACCAATTCAAAATTACCAGAATATATTTCTTTTTTCTATGTAGCTTTTCTTTCTCTATTCAATGAACTGAAGTATTTGGTGGTTTCCTTTGTTTTTCACAAAGCTGTGAAAAATGATAACTTAGACTATTGGGTGTTTTATTGATGTGTCACAATTCATAGATTTGAAAAGAGGGTAAAAGTTTTGAATATCCTCACACATTTTTTTAATATCTTTTACATAGATATGTATGTAGCTGATGGATATATATCTGCAATATAGAATAAAAGCACCAAGATTTCACACTTGAGAGATGAACCTCTGTAAAGAGGGTCACCACATTTACTAAATACATTTGTGAATCAAGGAAGAAAACATCGTTTGAACCTTATTTTCAATTATGCTGACATTTATTTGTGGTGATGAATTGTATACCCCAATATATTGTGTACCCTAATAAACCTATCTGGGGATCAGAGGACAGAGCCAGCCACTCGATTAGATATAGAGGCCAGACAGGAGTGGCACACACCCTTAATCCTGTCACTAGGGAGGCAGAGATCCCTCTGGATCCCTGTGAGTTCAAGGCCACACTGGAAACAGAGCCAGGCAGTGGTGGCACACGCCTTTAAGCCCAGGACTTGAGATCTCATGTGTTTGTTTAGGAAGGACACATGCCTTTAATCCCAGGAAGTAATATGGCAGGACACAGAAAGGAATATAAGGCATGAGGAAGCAGGAACTTGCTCTCATTAGAGTGAGGATTCCATAGAGGTAAGAGCTCGTGGCTGAAGCAGTTCAGCTGAGACCCTCACGGGTGAGGACTCAGAGGCTTTCGGTCTGAGGATTCATGGAAACAGGATCGGCTGAGGAGTTGGCAAGGTGAGGTTGGCTGTGATTTGTTCTGTTTTCTTTGATCTTTTAGCTTTCACCCCAACATCTGACTCTGTTTTTTTTTTATATTAGTAAGACCGTTTAGCAATTCATGTCACATTTATTTATTTATTATTCATTTTACATACCAATCACAGATCCCCCTTTCATCCATCCATCCACCACCCCCCCCCCCCAACTCCCCTTATCCCCTCCTCCAACAGGGTAAGTTCTCCCATGAGGGGATAGCTAAGCTTGGTACACTCAGTTGAGGCAGGACTAGGCCCCTCCCCACTTTTATCAGGGTTGAGTAAGGTATCTGACCATAGGTAATAGGATCCAGAAAGCCTGCTCATGCCCCAGGGATTGATCCTGATCACACGGCCAGGGGCCCCTTAAACAAACCCAGCTACACAACTGTCTCCCGTATACAGAAGGTCTAGTCCAGTCCCATGCAGGTTCCACAGCTGCCAGTCTAAAGTTCATGAGTTCCTTTGAACTTGGTTCTATTGTCTCTGTAGATTTCTCCATTACGATCTTGATCCCCCTTGCTCACATAATCCCTCTTCCCTCTCTGCCAATGGACTCCTGGTGCTTGGTTGTGGATCTCTGCATCTGCTTCCATCAGTTACTGGATCAAGGCTCTATGATGACAGTTAAGGTATTCATCAATCTAATTACTGGAATAGGCACCCTCACTACTATAGCTAGTAGTCTAATCTGGGATCATCCTTGTGGGTTCCTGGGAATTTCTCTAGCACCAGGTTTCTCCCTTACTCTGTAATGTCTCCCTCTATCAAGATATCTCTTTCATTGCTCTCCCACTCTACCCTTCCCTCAGCTCAATCATCCTGTTCCTTCATGTTCTATTGCCGCCCCTTCTGCTCCCTGCCCTCATCCCCAGTTTACTCATTGGGATCTCTTCTGTTTCCCCTTCCCAAGGTGATCTGTACCTCCCTCTTAGGGTCTTCCTTGTTTCCTAGTTTCTCTGGAGCTGTGGGTTGTAGTCTGATTATCTTTTGCTTTGGCACAGGAGACCACTTCCTAAATATAACACCAGTAGCACAGATACTGAGAGCAACAATTAATAAATGAGACCTCCTGAAACTGAGAAGCTTCTTAAGACAAAGGACATAGTAAATTAGACAAAACAACAATCTATCGAATGGGAAAAGATCTCTACTAACCCCACATCTGACAGAAGACTGATCTCCAAAATATATAAAGAACCCAAGAAACTAGACAGCAAAATAACAAACAATCCAATTATAAAATGGGTTACAGATCTAAACAGAGAATTCTCAACAGAAGAATCCCCAATGGCCAGAAGACATTTAAGGAATTGCTCAATATTCTTAGTCATCAGAGAAATGTAAATCAAAATGACTCTGAGATATCACCTTACACCTGTCACAATGGCTAAGATTAAAAAAAAAAACCACTGATGACAGCTTATGTTGGAGAGGATGTGGAACAATGGCAACACTCCTCCACTATTCGTGGGAGTGCAAATTTGTACAGCCACTTTGGAAATCAGTATGGAAGTTTCTCAGAAAATTGGGAATCAATCCACCTCAAGATCCAATAATACCACTCTTGGGCTTGTACTCAGGATGGTCAAGCATATCATAAGGACACTTGCTCAACTATGTTCATAGCAGCATTATTCGTAATAGCCAGAACCTGGGAGCAACCTACATGCCCCTCAACCAAAGAATGGATAAAGAAAATGTGGTACATATACAGAATGGAGTATTACTCAGCTGTGAAAAACAATAACATCATGAAATTTGCAGGCAAATGGATGGAACTAAAAAATATCATCCTGAGTGAGATAACCCAAACTCAGAAAGACAAACATGGTTTGCATTCACTCATAAATGGATGCTAGATGTAAAGCAAAGGATATTCAGACTATGCTGACATTTAAATAGTCACATTTGATTAACTGTATCACATTAAAATTCCATCTTATATTAATATTCAATCCCTTTTCAAATAAAATCCACTGAACTTAAATAATTTTAGTCACAGTTGAAGGATGTCTTACTATAAAATATTGTTGCTTATTGAGTAAACAGTTCTAAATTTTATCTATTTTTCTATCAATGGTTATAGTTCACCAATTATTGGCTTTGCATGATGATGAACACTTAATTGGAGCACTGAGGAAGCAGAGGCAGGCAGATTTCTCTGAGTTTCAGGATAGTCAGGGCTACATCATGATAGTCTGTCTCAATAAAAATGTTATTTCTAAGAAATCCATTTAAATAGACATTTTTAAGTCATCCTAAGCTTATGACCACTTTCCAATCTCCTGCTGGTGTGTTTTATCTAATTTAAGGAATCTCATTTACCTGCAGACATAACTCCATATAAATAGGAACTTTCTCAATAGCCATTGAATCTCTTCTACACTACATGCAAACCCCAAGTGGGTGATTTGGCTCTAACATTACAAAGATGCACCAAGAAAATATATGAATGGGGTAATTTATACAAGATAGAGTCTCATTCTCATTCATTAGAGTCCTTGAAACTATCTGGAGCAATTTAAATTAACCAAATTCCTTCTTAGAGTAAATGACCAGAATCTATTATGAGTTCTATGACTGAGCAGTTCAATGAGTTTTAACTATGCTCAGCTGCCTGATAACTTCCTCAAATGAAATTTTATCTCATTTTTGCAAAGGAATTGAAATTACTTCCAGCAATATAAGAGGTTCATCAGTTTCTATTTATACTTCTTTAATATTTAAGCCTGTGATGGGCATCAGTGCACTGAATGCCCTACAGAGACTTGCAATCTCATTTACATGTTGACTCAACCTGGGCTGGTATTTTCAGTAATGATCCAAAGACCTCTTGCACTCCTTAAAAAACTCCTTAATGAGGCACTGGCATTTGTTTGCTTGGAAGGCTGCACTTTATGGTGTTTTAATTACCACTGTATATTATTGTCTTTTTAATTGCTTGGGGGCTATACATGTTGGACAAGCAATGATTCTTTATCAAAAATTGAAAGGAAAACAACAAATGGTGATTATAACTGTTATTCCAACATTGTATCCATGAATTTGTGTTATGATTTTCTACTCAACTATCATAAAATTTCTCAATAATCATTTATAGCTACTGTTATTACTTCAATTTCATTTTTTCACCAGTTCATTTCCTTTTTAATGCTTGTCTTTAAATAGGTAAATTATTCATAGTGACTTTAGTAATGTAGAAACATATCAAAGTGATCATAAAATTAATTGCCTAAAATGGTAATAAACAAAAAGTACTTGTTTATTCATGATGAACCCAAGCTTTTGAAAAACTTTCTGTCATATGATTTTAGTTCAAATTAGAGAGATCAACACAGATGTTAGATTTGCATTTTGTGGGTGTAATAAGTACAGTAATGATAAAATTCAGAGAAAGTAACAAAAGTATGTCCCCAATATAAGCAAATTAAATGAGGAAACATAAGTGTTAAGTAGAACATCACTCTTGAATATTCTGTCACTACCTATATCATCATAAGAATCAAAAAATAGAAATGACTTGTTCTATTCATTGGCATTGTATTACTAATTTAATCTATAGAATTTCATGGATACAATAAGCATATGCTAGAAATTATTCTATAAATTATTATTAAATATTGAACTTTCTTATTTGTTTGTTTTTGTTTTTTTCAAGACAGGGTTTCTTTGTATAGCCCTGCTGTCCTGGAACTAACTCTGTAGACCAGGCTGATCTCAAACTTATGGAGATCCTCTTGCCTGTGCCTCTCAAGTGGCAGGATCAAAGGCATGTGTCACACTGCCCAGATAAACATCGAAATATCCTACGTCATCCCAAAAATATAATTATCAATCATTTTATAGAGGCCAGATGCTAAAAGAAGTGTCACAGCTTTACTTGCAAGTGAGAACTTGTTAAATAGTAATAGTAGAGTCAGGCAAGGTACAGCACCAAGAATACTCCCTCAATGGCAGAGAAAGGCAAACTGATAGGAAAGCAATCAATATTGAAACAATCTTATTTGAGGATTCATTGGATTTTTGACAAGTGAAGAACAAGAAATATGTTAGAGAATTTCTTAAACATGATAATTTAGCTCAATATAAACAATCAAATAGAAACTAGAATATAAAATCATTTTCAGGTACTCAAAATGAATGGAATTGATGATGTTTCTTAAATTTTCAGAGGAATTTTAGGTTGACCTTTAGAAAATAATGTATGAGATACAAGAGGAAGATTTTTAACCACAGGTAATAATCATGATTGATATATGTTTCTTCTACTTCAGTTATAAGAAATAAACCATGGAAATGTCATCATCTGATGAGATTTCAAATGAGAACAGTTGAAACATAGTCAGGCAAACAAGAAAAACACAGGGGAAAACCATGTAAGAAGACTGTGAAAGACATAGGGATAGTTTTCCAAGAAAGGTTTGACTATCTCTATCAGTGTCTTGAATAATCAGTGGGAAAGAGATTGACCTTGGAGCTTGACTCTTGTAAAACTAAGCTATATTTTCAAGGTTTATTTATAATAGTAGGTAATTGTTGAATATGTGTGTATGAGTGTGTTTGTATGTATGTGTGTTCAACCAACTTAATCTGTCTTTCTGTTGTCATTTTAAATCTCTATCTCCTCAAGTTTATTTTCTCAGTTTCAATCCTCCAAATAAAGAGGGAGTACTGGAAGCCAAAATTTCTTATATCTCTGTAATACAAAGACAAGACTGTCCCACATCTATGATAAAATTCTATATTTATATAGTAGAGAATCAATAGTTCTTTATTTTAGGAAATGGGGTCAAGCTGTAATTAAGATTTTCCAATATAAAAATAATGTAAGATGAGTGTCTACCATTTCTGTACAACTAACATGTAAAATATAATCTCATTTTAGGAACAATCTAGGCTGTAACGACAGGCACAGGTTTATTGTAAAAACCCTGTGTGTGTTTGTGTGTATGCACTTGTACTCAGTTGAGTCTGTTTATCAGATTCCATGTTTGCTTGTCATGGCTTCTCAATGAGAAATGACCACAAACTTGATATCCTGAAAAACAAAAACTCTCTGATGGCTTCAGGGGTCCTTTACTCTAAAGGAAAGTACAGGACTCTCTTCTTTATGAACTTGTACAGAACCACCTGCTTCCTCCTCTTTTTAAACTTCTTGCTACCTGCACTCTTCTTTCTGATCCTGGCTTCCTGTCATTATTCTTTATGCTTTAACCCTCACATCTTCTGTGGTCCTCCAATTTCCCTCGAAAGACTCCTGTGAATACACTGATGAGACAGATAGCCTTGAAAATCTTCCCATCCCAAGGTCATCAACTCAGCCCCATTTCCAAATTTCCTTCCCCCCCGTAAGGTATATCAAATAACCAAGTATTAAGAGGTTGATGTTTCAGAAGATGGATAATATCCAGGTGTAGGTCTAAAATAATTTCATTTTTGTCAGTGTTTTTCTCTAATCAAGTTGAGGTATTTACCATTCAACAAGTAATCATAAGAATATGTAGTTTTAAGAAATTGTCATATAAAGTGAATCTTTAAAAAATTCCTGTTACTAAGTCTGTTTTTATTCTTCCATATGTCATACTAATTGAATGTTTATTTTCTGAACTCATTACATCAGTATTCGTCAGAGATATAAAATGTACAATTTCATTATCCCAACATGACTCATTTTCTTCTTGGTAGTTGTAAGGCTCCATTGCACAGTAATAAGAATTTAATGGTAGAATGCCTCAATTACCACCACTATCTGAGGAACGTTTTTAGCTTAGTTTCGATTGTTATTATCTGTAGATGTGCATATTTGGGCAAGATTATATTAAAGGTGAGTGGAGTGTCATTAGGAAATCACAGGTTATGAGAATGGCCATCATCATGCTGCTGAAATAATTTGACGTAAGTGGTTTTGCATCCATGTGTATTATCTTTAATGATGACATATATCAAGACAGTTTAGACTTCTTACCTCCATTAAAAACATCCCTTCTTTCTAAAAATGAGTTTTATACTTCCTCTTATTTTTCTCCCTTTATCTTTTACCTAAGTTAAGCCATACTTTGGATCAGTAGTGAGATTTTGCATATGTAGTCTCACAGAAAATTTCCCCCTATATTTGAATTTAGATTCAAGCTGAGATATGGATATAATTATCTACTAAGCCAGAGGTCAAATTCTGGGCAATGTAGTTAGCTATTTCATAGCTGAAAATGTATACAAGTTAGAAAACTTACTAAAAGCCTATGAGCAAGTGGTTTTCACTGAATGTTATATGATGTCTTCCTTTCTACCCTTTCTTTTGTGTATCTGTGTGTGTGGCATACATGTGTACTTGTGTGGATGCATGTGTGCACCTGTCTATATGCAGGCCAATGCCTGACATTGGATGTCTTTCTAGATCCTTTTTCAGGAACGGTCTCCATGATTCCAGAGCGCGCTGATTCACCTAGTGTAGTCAGAAAGTTTCCTATGCTCTACCTTCCTTCAACCACTCACCGACAGCTTTAGATACCCTGTCTCTATCTCCAGAGTTCTGAGACTACAGGAGTGCTGCCACAGCCATCTATGTAAAGTGATGCTGGAGTTCCAAATTCTGGTTCTTATGTGTATGAGTGTATGTACCCACTACCCCATCTTTTCAGACCCATCAGTCTTACTTCCAGTGGTGAAACACAGAGCCTTTTCTGTCTACTTTCTAGTCTTAGCCACTGTCTGGCACTATCAGGAAAAGGGATTTGAAATGTTTCTAACATTGGCTACCTTTATTATAAGTGCCATGTCCCAAGGCACTGGTGTTTCCAAAATGCTTGGATGGTGCAATGGGTTGCACCATAGCCTCTCCAGGGCCCTATTTATGACAAGATCCTTTCAAACAACTGAGGCTACATCCTCACCAATAGCCTCTTGCTTCTGACAGTGCCAGACCTCCCATCTATGACCCCTTCTTGCCTTCAAAACCAGTGGTATCTGAGACTCTGACACACGACCAAATTTAGCTGCCAGCATGAAGTACTACTTTGGTTACACAGCTTCTATTGGTTGAAAATGAAGAGACATTCCCCAGATGATTTCACCTTACTGATTCTTGGATCTCCTAAATCATTGTTACTTTCTTAGCTCCAGCTAAACATTATCAACTGTATCAGGAAAGCAAAGGTTTCATTTCAGCGGTTCTGGTATTTTGTTAGTAATTGCTGATTGTTTAGCCCCAGACGACCAGAGCCACAGACACTTAACTCAAAATGGTAAATGCAAATGGCCTTAATAGAGTCTTTAAGGGACTCTCAAATTTCCCTCTGAAACTTCATAAGCAAGTCCTCCATTGTCTGCACTGCTTTAAATATTCTTATCTTCAAATCTCCTACAAAAAAAAAAAACAACCAAAAAACAAAAAACAAAAAAACAACACACTGATATCTCAATACTCAGTGACTTTTCTAGCCTAGAATTCTGAGGTCCTGCCACACACCTCTCAGGAAATGATGTGGTCAGGTCTGTCACAGGAATACCCCACTCATGATAGTAATTTCTGTCAGTCAGGGTTACTAGTGCTGTCATGAAACATCATAGCTAAAAGCAACTTAGAAAGGAAAGAGTTTATTCGGCTTACATATCCTGACTCACAATTCTTTAAGGGAAGCCAAAGCAGTAACTCAAACCAAAAAGGAACCTGGATTCAGGAGCTGATGAAGCAGCTTCGGAAAAACAGTGATAAACACAACGAAAGTTATAAAGACATAAAGATATGAAGTTATAAAGATGTCCTTACATCACATATATGGCATAAAGTTTTGTGTTGAAAAGAATATTAAAATACTTCATGTTGATTATATACTGAAATGATTGATAGACAAGATCTACTTTGGAAAACTTAGATATAGCTTTCTCTTAAGGTAAAAACTTATCTAAAAGTGGAAGTAATATCTTAAATTACCTGTGGCTAGTTCAAATAATACTTGAAAATTATTCTTATAAATACTTCATATATTCTTCAAGGAATCATATAGACTATCCAATGAATCTGTTATAGAAGTAAGTAGTAATTTTCTATGTTTCTTTACTTGTGTAAAAATGTTTAATAGGAATTACTTTTCAAAAGCTCCTTATAGTCCAGAAACACAGTTCAGCAAGTATAAAGACAATTTGCTACAAATCTGATTACCTGAATTCAATATTTGAATCTCCATGATGCAAGGAGAAAGTTGATTCCCAAGTTGTTCTTGGGAAATGCCCACCTCCTACCACACAAATAAAGATACAAAATTAAATAATATAGTTTAAAAACTGTTGTAAAGTCTCTAGATTTCTTGGTATGTATATATATATATACACAAAAATATGTGTTTATTTATTTATTTGTATGAAATCATCTTTTTTTCAGTGCAAGATTTTTAATGTTTGGAATGCATCCAATATAATCTGGCTTACAATATAGGATTGAAAATTAACAGATCTTGGGATAACACAGATCAAGTTTTTATTTGTGAAATCTGTACTCAAAGGTAAATGATTCAGAATTCTGGATTTCATTTGAGCATTACATCTTTATCTAAACATAGATATCAGGTTAACGTGCATGAACTTTGTTTCTGTTATATTTTCAACTGTGTGTGTTCTAAATGTCCATTTCGTACATGTATATAATGCACTCAGATTATTATCTCCAAATCCCATCAATTCAATTCCTCACAGCAGATGCCTTTCTCACATTAATGTCTTTTTTTAAAAAATTTATTTTGTGACTTACTCAATTTAACTATGGACTTCTCTGTGACCAAAAGTTTGAAACTATCAATTGGATCCTGGTGGTACAGGATTACTTCATGCTAGTAATGCCTACATCATGTCTAGAAGATGGCATTTCTCAATTTTCTCCCTGTCTTCTAGCTCTTACATTAATTCAGCTCCTAGTCCACAATGTTCATTGAGCCTTACAGGGTATGATATAGCTATATTATGCAGGGATCAGCATTCCACTGTAACTTATTTTCTGAGTCTCTGCTTTTGTTGCAGTTCATTGAGAACAGATTTTCTGATAAAAGCTGATTGTGTCATTGGTCTAGGGATATAGACACCAATATTTAGAAAGCTGTTTGAAACTGTCAACCTAACCACCCAATAGTAAAAATTACCCTTTAGAGCTTATGATTTCCCAATTATAGTTTATGACTAGATTTACAATACCAACCAGACAAGGATTTTTTTCTTATGAACTGGATCTCAAATTCAGTAATAGAGTAAGTACAGGGTTACTCCATAGTCATCATTCCACTAGAGTTCAAGTGAGCATATCTTGCCTGGTGGGTTGGTATTTTAATTCAGGGCTAGTTGAGACTGTTGATGACTTTTCTCCCTGGAGAGCCTGCTTAGCACATCCCAGTACCATGAAAGGTAGTCAGAAGGAAGGAAAATTTCATCTCGGCTCCAACTTATAACTCTATATCTTACAATCGAGGAATGAGGTCTTATCATCTAATTCTCCTGGGCATCCAGGAGAAATGAAAGGAGTCTGTATTATCTTGGGAACATTTGAAATCTCACTGTGCTAGACAGTTTCATGTCAACCTGGCAGAAGCTAAAGTCATCTGAGAGTAGGGAACCTCAATAAAGAAAATGAATCTGTAATTTTGGGTTTTAGGCAAGCCTGTAAAGCATTTGCTTAATTAGTGATTAATGGGGGCAGACCCAGCCCATTGTGGGTGGTGCCATCCCTGGGCTGGTGGACATAGGTTCTATAAGAAAATAGGCCGAGCAAGCCATGAGGAGCAAGCCAATAAGCAGCACTCCTTCAGGACCTCTGCATCAGCTCCCACATCTATGTTTCAACCCTGATTGAGTTCCTGTCCTAACTTCCTTCAATGATGAATGGTGGGTGATATTGAAATAGAAGCCAAATAAACCCTTTCCTCCCCTACTTGATTTTTGGTCATGATGATTCACTGTAGTAATAGAAACCCTAAGACACTCCCTAACTCTTGCGGGTCGCAAGAATATATCATAGAGATTCAGCTGTGTATTAAAGCTGAACTTTGACCAGCCAAGGGTCTGTCAAAATGCAAAGCCATTTATTATGAATATTTGGTGTTACCCAGCCTTTAAAATTCCAGCTGTCTTCTACTATGAAATCCTTGGGAGCCCAGACCAGTTGGTAAACAATTCAGCTCCCCAGACCTGCTGAACCTACTAAGTTACTAACTGCCCTGCTGAGTTTAGGAGACAAACTGGTGGGAGACGCCTAGCTTTGTTTCTTGTGCTAATGAAGCCCAGAGCATCTCCTTGAAGAGGCCTAGTGGTTCTCCAGAGCACTTTGACTGAGAACAAAAAGGTTTTTACATATCAAGGTGAGAGGTAAAACGACATTCCTGGGGAGGCAGGGAACAGTGTGCCCAGGGAAAGAAAGGGCAGGCATTTTCTGTAGACAAGGACAGAACAGCATGGTGAGAGAGAAGAGAGGACGACAGAAGTTCTGTGGAGGTAGTTCTCTGAGTGTCAGGAGTAGAGAGCAGCAGAGATGGAGAAAGAGGATACAGAAGACGAAGACGAGGCTGAAAGGATAGGAGTTCGTCATTAGCTGGACTATGAGCTAGGGAGTTGGACAGAACTGCAGTTATGGAGACAGGATTTCATCCCAGAGAAATAAAGTAGACAAATATAGAGCTTGATATGTCTAGAGTTATTCCTGCCTTGAATGCCTGGTGGAGCTATAGCTGAATTGATAGAATTTTGTCTTAGAGGAATAAAGTTAATAGACATAAGAACACTGTAAGTAGATTTTTTTCCCCCTCAGATCCCACGCCAGACTTAGCTGAGCCCCTGGACCCTGGGCACTACATACCTAACCAACAAGTCATAAAGAAGTTGATATCTCACACCTGACAATGAAATTTTTGTTTATTAGCCCACAGATTCTAGGAACAGAACTGTCCATCCCTACAAGGTGTCTTTCTTTGAATTCATTCAAAATATACTATACTCTTAATTGAAACAAAAGACAATAAAGTTCCATATGGCTTTTTTATACATCCTTCTATTTGTTTAACCCACCTCAAGCCCTCTTGATTCCCATTGTACCACCCTCTTCTGTGCTTAAAATTTTCTAATCCTGTATCTCCTAACTCTTCTGCCATATTACCTATTCTCCAGTTTTTCCTCTCTTTTAGGGCATACCAACAGATAGGGTCTCTTCCTAGTTTCCAGGCTTCTACATACACTCTGAGTTAAAAGGCAAAACTATATTTGAAGCTAGGATCTCTATATACTAGTTAAAATTCTGTTGTGATAAAAATATCCCAACAAAAGTAAATATGGGTTAATTTGGGCTCATGACTTCAGAAAGATACAGTCTATCAATTTGAGCAAGGCCTGGCAATATTCAGGCAAAGTATGGACGCATGAGTATTGAACATCCATACATAGGAATGTAGTCAGATATTTTCTCTGGTCCCACCAGGCCCCCTCAGTCCCATGGCCTGCTTATAAAATAATCACTCAGTAGCTTATATTAATTATAACTGCTTATCCTAAAGCTCAGGCTTATTACTGACTAGCTCTTACACTTAAATTAACCCATATTTCTTATTTATGTTTAGCCACATGGTTTGGTACCTTTTCTCAGTTCTGTCTTTTTATCTTGCTTCCTCTGTGTTTGGCTGGTGACTCCAGACTCAGCCTTCCTCTTCCCAAAATTCTCCTCATCTACTCGCCCCCCCACATACTTCTTGCCTGGCTACTGGCCAATCAGCATTTTATTTCTCAACCAAATCAGAGCAACACACATTCGTAGCATACAGAATGACATCCCACAGCATAGGAAGGAGAGAGAGAGAGAGAGAGAGAGAGAGAGAGAGAGAGAGAGAGAGAG
>CABHPR010147769.1:0-12110 GCA_902168415.1 Peromyscus melanophrys | reverse complement strand
GAGAGAGAGAGAGAGAGAGAGAGAGAGAGAGAGAGAGAGAGAGAGAGAGAGAATGAGAATACACAGGCATGGCTATAAATCCTCAAAGACTGTTTCTAGTGGTATACTTCCTTCAGCAAGGTTCCAGCACTAAGATTCTATAGTATTTTCCAACACCATCATGAATTGGAAATCGAGTGCTTAAATTTTTGAATATATTTAATAATGTTTGGCATTGCCTTTCTTGGCCTAGGTTATCTTACTTTTTGTTGTTTTGTTTTGTTTTCAATTTAAATTCATTTAACTAAAAATTTAATAATTTAATTTTTCCATTTACCTAATTATAATTCCATTGTATATATGTGCCATATTTTCACTATAAAGTCATCAGTTGATAAAACTCTAAACTGATTCAATTTCTTAGCTATTAGGAATAATGCAACAATGAATATGGATGAACAAGTATCTCTGAAGTAGGAAACAGAGAGTTTTTGGTAAATGCCTAGGGATGTTATCACTGGGACATAAGAGAGATCTATTTCTAGCTTCTGTGACAGCCTTCTCAAGGGTTTCTAAAATGACTATGCCACTTTTCACTTCAAAAATCAATAAATAAAGATTGTCTTTCCCCATATCTTTGTCAACACTTGCTGTCGAATACTTGTTTTGTTTGTTTTGGTGTATTTTCTGAGACAAGGTTCCTCTGTGTAGCCCTGGCTTTCCTTCAGGCTGGCCTTTGTAGACCAGGCTGGCCTCAAACTTACAGAGTTCAGCCTGCTTCTGCCTCTCAAGTGCTGGGATTAAAAGTGTGTGTCCCCACTGCCTGATCATATGAGTTCTTGGTGATTTCTATACGTACAGTGATGAGCTGGAATCTCAAATAAATTTAATTTGCATCTCCTGGTGGCTGAGGATGTTAAATCCTTTTTAGGATGTTTAATAGCCATTTGTGTTTCTTATTTTGTGGGCTGTGCTCAGAGGTACAGTCTGTTTATTGACTGTGTTGTTTGTTTTCACTGTGTTTTGTTTCTTGAGTTCTTTGTACATTCTAGATATTAATCCTCTGCTGTATACATAGCTGGTGGAGATTGTCTCCCTTTCTGCAGGTTGCCGCTTTCCTCATCCAACCATTTCCTTTGCTTTACATAAGCATTTTAGTGCCATGATGTCTCATTTGTCAAGTGTTACTCTTATTCCCTGAACAAGACTCCTTACCTACGCTTACAACGTGCATCCTATGTTCGACCTTCTTCTAACAATTTTTGAGTTTTGGATTTGGTTTTTGTTCAGGGTAAGAGTTTCATTTTTCAACACATTGACATATGAAAATTCCGGAGATCATTTGTGGAAATTCTGTCTTTTACTCAATGCATATTTTGGGTGTTTTCATCAAAAATCAAGCAGCTGTAATTGTATGGACACAATTACAGGTCTGCTCCTCTATTTCATTAGCGTATGTGTCTGTTTCTGTGCCAATGTCGAGCTCTTCTCCTAGCAGGGATCCGTGATACATAGCGAGCACACATGGCAATGGCTCCAGCAGTGGTCCCTGCCCCCTCCAGGACTTGTTTGACACCCTCAGGTGTTTTGTGCTTTCACATACATTTTGAGTTTTGTTTTGTTTTTCTATTTTTGTGAAGAATGGCTTGGAATTTATTGACATTATAGATATCCATAAATTGCTATTGGTTGGGATGGTCATTTTCACAGCAATCTTCAGGCTCTTATATCTTCCAGCTCCTTGTATTTCAGTGTTCTCTAAGTCATGATGGGATAATGGGGATGTGCCCTAGATCAGAGCACTCAACAGTCATTATTTCTCAGTGCTTTTCTCCACTGAGTTTCTGCTTTCTTCTACTCACTGGAAAAAAAAAAAACTTCTACATCTAGGCTGAAAGAAACATTAATTTATAGGTATATACATACATATTTTGAAGGAAAGTTTGCCAACATCTTTATTTAACATAACTTCAGTAGTAATTTCCCCATTCTGACCTTTGACCTACATACCCATCTGAATTTGATCTTATTTCGAATGCCAGGCATGATTTCCAATCAGTGGAGAAGACCCAAATTCCCAAAGAAAGCAATTGGTGAGTCCTGTAATAGTCATGCCAAGATTGTATCAGTGGACATATTTTGCATCACAGCTCAGCGCAGTAGTTTGCTGGGTTCACAGCAGGGTAAGACCATTGATGACTTTCTCTGGAAACAATTTACATTCCAGACTCCCAACGTGAAAGCAAGCCATGAGGGAGGGAGGCTCCAGTTAAGTATCATTTTTTTTTTCTAATAAACAGAACACACTTCAAAAGCAGCAGTTACAGTACTTCTGTCATTGCCATTGATTAGTGGTATTAATTATAGTGAAAATAATTGGACAAAAATATTAAAGAAATTAATTACTACCAGTCTGTTGACGCAGGCCTCCAATCTGAGGTATTTTGAAGACTGACTGGAATAAAAAGAAGTCAGGGCAATCTTGGCCAGTGTAGAAATGCACATTGTCAACATAGAAATTAAAAGAAAAACAAGCTTTTGGCATACACATGACTCGTTTGCAGAAGACTGGCCTGGAATGTATGAGTTTTTAGGTTTAATCCTTAGTATCATTTTTTAAAAAGGTGTTGTCATAATTTTAATGATTTTTCTGGAAAAATCTAGTGTGATGGGTACAGAAAATCTATAAACATTAACTAATTCCCAAAAGTATGAACAATTCTATTGACCCAGGGAGGATTACTGGTAGAATGGTCTGTATGTTAGTATATATTATCAGAAACGTCAGGGCGGACATGGAATATGATTTATTCATCTTACATGTGAGCACTCATGCGCTGGTATTTGTAGTAAAGAACACTCTCAATACATGGGTAGACAGAAGGAAGATTCTTCACCCGTGACTGAGCCTCTTCTAGCTAACCCAGTGATTTCTTAGTAAGTCCAAGCCTTTTGGATATCCTGTTGTTATCCTGCGTTGTGGAGATCCTGCAGGTTTCTCCCTTTCTCATACTCTACCACTTCATAGCTGAGGTGGATGTTGGAATGGGCCAACTCAGCTCTGGTCCTGGGCCTGAGTGGAAGCTGGGTTGGTCAAACTGCCAGATTTCCCCCACACCCGGGAGAGCTCTCAGAAGTTAACTTGGCCAGCCCACCCACAGCAGTCTGCAGCAAGGGACTGGAAACTTTTTTCTGCTCTCAGTTGCCCTACACTCTCTGAATGATCATATTTAGTTGCACAATTGAAATTTGTCTCTATGATACAGAGCAACTTCAGATTATTTTTTTCTGGCCATAACCTGACCTCTTGCTTTAGAGCTGGTTAAGTAATTCCACTTGCTTCTCTTATGAACCTTTGAGAAGCAGCATATGGCTTCACACACTATAACCAAAGACCTAGGGGACAGAATATGGACATATTTTAATAAATGTAAACTAAGTTCATCTGTTGTAAAATATTATTTTCTTGTTTCTATATTCAAATATGCGGTTTCATGAGGAAGAAAATTAGTATTATTTTATTTTACCATTTACCACCAAAACTGTCCTCATTGCCTTCTCAGGAATAATGACATTATTGATATTGATTCAGTATAGCTGTTTTTTCTAATGTAGCTTTCTGTGCTCTTCCCTATGACGTGGGCATCCCTGTCATCTCATGACACAGTTACATAAGCTTGCTTCTGCAGTGTGATCTGTTTTCATAGACAGTGGGAAGTAAGTGGCACTGACAGACTTTTCAGGAAAAGAATGGAACAGGGAAAAAAGATGGAGAAATTTGTCTTCACACAGAGTGTATCCTAAGAACTATTTTTGCTTGTAAGAAAGAGTAAGCATTTCTCCAAACTTTCAGTTTTTATTTTGCAGGAGATTGAAAAACAGCCACATTCTTAACATTGGTAATTATTGTGAAACTTTCTCACAATTTCCCAAAGCTGTAAATATCTAGACCTATCTGTCATTTGTTTCTTCAACTTTAACTGTGCTTCTACAGTATTTAGATAAAAGGACCAATAATTCTGAAATATTTTGGGGAGCTGTATTTGAGTGATATGCAGATGTGAAGATTTCTTTCTTTTCTATTTTTTTTTTCAAGACAGGGTTTCTACGTACCCTTGACAGTTCTGGAACTTGCTCTGTAGACCAGGCTGTCCTGGAACTCACAGAGATCTGCCTGCCTTTGCCTCCAGAGTGCTGGGATCAAAGGTGTGAGCCCCTACCACCAAGCTCTTTCTTTTTTTAGTCCACTGCCAAAGGAGTAACAAGATGTCAGTAGATGGGTAATACCACAGCCACGTGGCAACATATAAATTTATAGAAATGGGTTGATTTAAGATGAAAGAGCTAACTGGCAAGTGGCTAAAGCCATAAACCATACAGTTTGTGAATAACATAAACCTCTGTGTGTTTACTTGGGTCCGAGGGGCTGTGGGATGGCAGGTGAGAGAGATTTGTCTGGACCGTGAGGGCTGGGCAAGACACAAGAAACTTCTGGCTACAATAGTTTGTGTTTACCTCTTAACAGCAAAGTTCAGAAAATACTAGATCATGGAGAGAGCTGCCAGAATGGGGGTAGTAACCCAACAGAGTACAGAGAAGGGACTGGTGTTACGAAATCTTGGGCATTTCCAGCAGAATACACTTGGGGAAAGAACATTAGGGTGCAGAATATTATAGGCAAGTGGAAAATGCATTAACATGCTCACAAAACACATCAATATACGTCGATATAGCTAATTTATTCATTGATGTAAACACTTACATATAAATATAAGGCATTTCACATACAAAACTAATTACAAATGAGATTACTTTGTATAATCAAATTAGCTTCAAGAGAAGAAAACACCCTGGACTACAAGGAGAAAGCATGTACCTGCCCAGAACCATGACAGACTGAGCAGGGCCAAGAGACCCACATGCAAGCCCATGCCGGCCTTCAAGGAGAAAAAACATGCTCCTATTATGGTAAGCAAATGCATGGTGTGTTATAGGAGAGGGACAGAGTTGGGGGAAAGAGAGACAGACAGACAGACAGAGACAGACAGACACAGAGACAGAGACAGAGAGAGAGATAGTCAGAGAGAATGGTTCATTTCCTGTGGACAGAGGCATACCTGAAAAGGTGAAAGCAGTGAGAAGCTAGCTAAGGTGAGTGACTTGATTGCCACTCAGGGCCATGGTGATGTCTGGGCTTGGGCTGCTGCTGGGGCCCATATCTAGGTTCATAGCCCTGATGCAACCACGGTCAGTGTTGATGTCTGAGGCTCTTGATAACCCCCAAAGTCAGAGAGGATAGGGATGTATAAAGTTGATCCCACCCCCCTTTCTCCTACAGTCTCCGGCTGGCAAGGGAGCTAACCATGCCCTTTACCAGTTCCAACACTGAGGAAAGCAGGCCCTGCCCCTCATCTGGACAACACAGTGAAGCTGACCCTACTGACTGGGGCACAGGTGAGCTGGCCTGGAAATGTGAGTGAGAAGGAGATCTGCACCCTCCCCTCACATGCCATATGGCAGCATGGGCAGAGGAAAGATGCTTTCCCACCCCAATCCCTCCATCCACCACTGCCTGTGGCAAGTGGAGGAGCTGGCTCTGAGGTCCTAAGAGCAAGAGAGCTGCTCCTATGCCCCACCAGCAGCAGCACTTGGGTGAGCAGGCACTGCACCTCACCTGGGCATCACAATTAAGGCAACTCTGTTGGTGGAGATGTGGGTGAGCCAGCCCCAAAGCTATGAGCACTGGAGAGCTGTCCCCACTTGACTGTCATGCGGTGGTGTGAGCAGGGGAGAGATGCACCCCCTTACCTCTTGCTCATCTCCTCCTATGACAGACCAGGGAGTGGACCTTCCCCCTTACCAGCTGCAGCACTCAGGAAAGCTGCAGGTCTTGCTCATCTCCTGGGCATCACAGTATAGCTGACCCTGGTAACAGGCACAGGTGAGCTGGCTCTGAATGTGGGAGAGTGGAATAACTGAAAACCCACTCCTTCTTTGCCATGTGGTGGTGAGGGTGGGGAAAAGATGCCCCCCCTTGCCCTGACACCTGTGGTGGGCAAGGGAGATGATCCTCCCTCTTACCAGCTCCAGCATTGGAGAAAGTGGACCCTGCACTTCTCCTGGGAAGCACTGTAGAGCTGACCCTATTGATTGGGGTTCCGATGATGGGAAGCATGGGATACTTGGCCTCGTCCCTCAGTCATAAGAGTTGGAGAGCTGTTCCTGCCCCTCCCCAGGGTAAAGCACTTGGGACTGGCCCCTATATCTCGCCTGGACAACACAGTAGAGCTAGTCCTGAAGGTGTAGGCATGGGAGAAAGGACCCTAAGAATATGAGTGCAGGAGAACTGGCCCCAGCCCTTGCTCATCGCTGCAAGGAGTGAAAAAGCAAGAAAAGTGCTGGAGAGCTCACCGTGGTCGTGAAGACAGAGGAGAGCGGGCTGGCTGACCAACCCTGCCACTACCCAGGCCCAGCACCGGAGTTATGAAATAGCCTATGCCAAAATCCACCCCATCTATGATCTGTGGGAGCATGTGAAGGGGCCAGTTCTGTAGACCCAAAGCTGCAGGATCTCCACAACACAGGGAAACAACAGGATAACCAGTGAGGGCCCAACATTGACAGTATAGCAGAGAGTGTAGATAGAGGCCTCACACCAGACCAATGACTCTTTGCAATGAACACTTGCACATAAAGATACATGGATGAAAGAGTTTACTGCATGACTCACTATGTTACACTACGGCTTCCATGAAGAGATTTTTTTTCCTTTTTTTTTTTCCTCTTAATTTTTTTTTTTGAGGGGAGGGGAAAGGGAGATTGCAAGGGCAGATACAAAGGAACAGGAAATGAATGGGATTGAGATGCGTGGTATGAAAATTACAAAGAATAAATAAGAAAGTTTTAAAAAGACACCAGAAAACACATCTTGCAAGAATGGAACTTTTCTATGAAGAGAAGGATATTACAAGATGTGTCCATTAGAGGGCAGCATTGCAACACTACACATCTGCAATTAGCCTGGCATCAAGGAAAAGTTTTAACAAACACGTCCCTCAAATACGTCCTTCTTATTCTAAAAATCAGGTAAAAGATTACTTATTTATAATTGAAGGCTTTCCTTATGCATAATAAATTTTGTAAATATACCAAAGGATTTATTGATTAAATTGGGAAGGAAAGTTAAAAATTAGTAATATATGCAGGTCCCATGATGCCTTCATGAAGGTCAAGGAATAATGTTTGAGATTTGATGCTCCTTTTCCATCTTGTGTGGCCCTGCAATCAAACATGAGCCATCAGATTTAGTAACAAATTCCCTTACCCAGGCTCTTGCAATCTCTTTCCGAAGTATTGTGAATATCCCTGCAGAAACATAACTCCAGCACTAAATCTGCTATGGTGGAATATACTGTAATCTCAGAACTTGGGAGTCTTTGACAAAATTGTTCTGAGTGTAAAAGTAAATGAGATAACAAAGTGAGACTATGTTTCAAAACAATGAAAAAAATCTGGACAAGTTGTTTATAAAAAACTTGGATTCCAGGCATAATATACCATAATGAAATGTATAAAAGATGCATTTGGTAGCTACTAACCTACCAAACACAACTTTTAAACTAGGTCATATATATATATATATATATATATATATATATATATATATATTCTAATCTACAAAATTTAGTGTCTATATACAATATAAACATACCTTATATATGTAGGTACAAAAATACTAACATATATAAATATACTTCTAATATATATTTACTAAATATATATGTGTGTGTATGGTCCTACACACATACATATATATATGCAATACACACACACACATATATATATACACATATATACGTATATACACATATGTGTGTATAGGGCCACATATATATCTATAAATATATATATATTTTAGTGTATTATATACTAAAAAGCATATATATGTTAAAAATATGTGCGTGTGTTTGTGTGTGTGTGTGTGTGTGTGTGTGTGTGTGTGTGTGTGTGCCGGAGGTTTCTCCAGATCAATCTCTCCCATCCACTGTTCTACAGCTGCTTATAAAATAATCACTCGGAAGCTTATATTAGTTATAGACTGTATGGCCTATGGCTTCAGATTCTTGCTAGCTAGCACTTTCATCTTAAATTAACCCATTTCTATTAATCTGTATGTTGCCACGTGGCCTTGGTCTTACCAGTCTGCTGGCATCTTGTTGCTCCATCAGCAACATAACAAAGAACAAGAAACAGAACAAGGGAGAGATATATGAGAGTATTTGGTGATGTAAAGGGAGAAGAAAGTGGGAAATGATGTAATTATAATATAATATCAAAAAGTAAAAGATATTTTAAAATCTTAAAAATAAACATGGTTGTATCTTCTGTAGCCAGAGGAAAATACATATGGCAATTTGAATTACTAGCTGGAATTTATATAAATTTTTGAATTGAAATAAAGGCATCTCCAAGGGCAACAGTAATCGTGATATTTTAAGGTAAAAAAGATCTTGTTATGAAGGAATGGACCCAATGCAATCTGTCCTCACGGTATTTTAAGATTAAAACTACCAAATAGAAAGGACACGATTGGTAACATACCAAAAAGACATATTGAAGTAACTGGCTTTTTAATAAAGAAACTGGTGGACTTCGGAACATTGACGTTCATACATAATGCTCCCATCCGAGGGAAACAACCTGGGGAAGACCCAGTGCATGTGCGGAAGATGTCAACAGTACAACACACAACTGCAGTTAAGGACAAACTGTGAAACCTACTCTGCCAGAGCAGCAGGTCATGCAGTCTCCATCCCACATCAAAGATTCTATGGCAGAATATTCCCTGGTTAGTTGAAAATATCATTTAATTTAAAAGAAATAAAGCTGTATTAATTATTTATCTTAGTATAATAAATTATAAGTCACAGCATGAAGGAATTTGGAAAATTCTTCAAGAATTTGTATTCAATTGGTATCTGTTTTCGGGATAACTGATTAGTAAAATAAGACAATTAGAATATTTGTCACTTGATAAAAATTAAAATTAAATCTTAGGCACACATACTTGGGAAATCATAGTCAATAGTGTGGAAGTCAGCTAAATGCAAACTAGACATGTATTTGAGAAAATTAATGGACACAAATTGGTTCTTCAACAGTACAACAAAATTGATAATGTTTTGAGTAAAGTAAGAAATGAAAGTCAACATAAACTAATAAACTGAAGAAATAAAAGAAGCTGTTAACTGACTCTCAAAGGTAGATTCTAAGTGATTGCACCACAACTCCAAAAATTAGACTGCTAAGTGCAGTGTGTAAACATTTAAAAGTATATGACACTAATAATGAATCATAAAAAAAACAAATCGGAAGAAACCTCTAACAAATCAAGAAGATAAATAATAATTACATATTTTCCCCCAAAGACCTCTCAGGATAAACAAATTCATCACTGAATTCTGCCATATGTTTAAACGGATCAGTTGATATCAACATAGATTCTCTTGCAAAAACAGTAAGACATTTATTCCAATTCATTCTGAGCACATTATATTTCAAACAGAAGTAAACAACACACAGAAAAAAATTACAGATAATTTCACTATTTTATTTTATTTTATTCATCCCTTACATTGGCTTTTTCCTCATATACCTCCTTACTAGTGTAGTGTACAGAAATGACACTCATGGATGAATTGTCAGTTTTCTGCCTTCATGTTACACTACTTCAAACTTTTTTCTTATTATATAAGTCAATCTACACTTTTACATATCAACTCTGACTTTGCACTGTTTTATAGTGTATTTTTTTTGCTTGCTTAATTTATCCTTCCATGGAGTCTGAACAGATAATCTTTTTGGTACTTCAGTTAATCCATTTACCTTTACCCCACGATACTCTTTTTTTTTTCCTTCCCTCTTTGCAGAGTCAATATGGTAAAATTCCTAAGACACATTAAACTCATTATGTCTCTGGTCACTTAAAACTGTGTCCACAAAATACTATGTAATTTTCCTATCATTTTTTATGAAAACTTCACAAACTTTGACCAGACATTTCCCTCATGTTTATCTTCTATAAATCTGATATAACATATGTACGAAATATTTCATTTCATGACCAAGCCAGACCAATCTCTAATAGTCATTTATCATCAAAACCTAAGACTCTAGTTCTTTATTTTATTTTTATAATTTTTATTGTAGAGTGAAACTAGCACAAAGCCCATGAAAACAAAAGAGTGGGCATTTATATCAGCAAATGCATTTCGCACTTGGTCTTCGGTACTCTTGAAATTATGTATCAAGTTAAATATATTTAGTTATCACATAAAATCCACCAAAACCACAAACCACTCAAAGGTAAATAGAATCACCATATAAAATCAACTCTCAAAATCTATAATTTGCTCTGATTGAAAAATATTATACTCAAAACATAAATGAATAAAATGAGCAGATGAGAAATGAAAAAATTAAATTCAGCTATGTATTAAAAACCATTTGAAAATTCCAGAGAAAAAGCAATAGTTAAGGGTAAATATAAAACCTGTAGATTAAATTTATACAAAATTTTCAATCTTTCTGCTCGTTCCTTCTGTATAGATTCTTGAGCCTTGAAAGAGCTTGATATAGTCATCTCATTTATGGCTAAATGCTCCAAATTCTCTCACTCCTCTGCACATTTTCCACATGTGAATCACTTTAATTCCTATCTACTGCAAGAAGACATTTCTCCGATGAGTGTTGGGTACTGCACAGTTCTATGGGCATAGCTCTATGTCATCATTGGTCATTTTATTGCTAGGTTTCTTTAACAGAATAATAGCATTACACTTTCCCATAAGCCCATGATCTATTCAGTCTCAAATTCTTGGCCACTTTAGAAGGTTTATGTGTTGGTTCCAACTCATGGTGTGGGCCTTAAGTACAATCAAAAAGTGGTTTGTTATTCACATAAGAATTTTGATACTCTTGCATCAATATATCTGATATCTTGATATATATTCCAAACCCTGTGACCTACTACAAGAGAAAATCTATGCTTTAACAATTGCAGAATAAACTAGAAGGGATATTCATTATGGGTGTTTTAGTCAGGCTTTTACATAGAGGTAACCAAATGTGTGATATGAACAACTTAAGGGACTGAGATTTCTTTAGGCTTAAGACTTCAGGGTTCAGTCTTTGAACAGGACAGTATGGTTTGGGAGTATGTGGAGAAGGAAGTTCTGCACTTTCTGGCTGACAGGAAAGAAGAGGCTGTAGACACAGGAATTAGCCAAGGTAATACAAAACCCTATAGGAACACTTCCAGTGACTCATATCCTTCACCTTCTACTTTGGTCACCTCCCCAAAAAGTCATGATTATGCATCCTCCAAAGAATGAGTTAACTTAATAAGTCAGACTTAATTAACTGCCTATTAAATTTAGTTGCATTTAATTGCCTATGAAAATACCATCAAATATTCACCGAGTTTGTTTTACTAGTCTATCTTCTTATTCTTTAGTCGTTTTTCTTATTCTTTGGTATGGTCAAATTGGTAATCAAGATTAGCCACGTGCTTGACAAATTTATTAGCAGTGATGAACACTGAATGCAAAATTTTTGAAAGGCAGGTTAAGTGTCTGTAGACTAGAGGACCCTATCTGTGCCACTTAGCATCTTGTAAAAGTGCACTTCATAGAAACAAAAATGTGTTCTGTTTTATGTGTCTACTAAAGGATTCTTCATATGTGCCTCTGTCTCTGTCAATTATAATAAACAATTGTTTAAGGTCACTTGACTTAGAAATACAGCCTCTGATCTGTAATTGCAGGCCTCATTTCTGTCTAATAGTAATACCCTAAGCATGATTTAAAATGAAGTCTTTTTATTTTCCAAGATTAATGTTGGCTCTGTGGGGTTGTCTGACATTTGGCTCATTATTGCTAATTTTGAAATTAATGACTCCTCAAGGCTGAATCTAAATAGAAAGGAAATATGGATACATTTTTTTTCTGTTATATACCAATACACAGTGGTTTCATTTCTTTGTAGTTGTGTGTTTGTGTGCATGTGTGTGCAGGTACAAGTTCATGTGTGGGTACACGTGTGTGTGTGTGTGTGTGTGTGTGTGTGTGTGT
>CABHPR010147768.1:26590-38057 GCA_902168415.1 Peromyscus melanophrys | reverse complement strand
CTCTCTCTCTCTCTCTCTCTCTCTCTCTCTCTCTCTTCTTTCCTTTTCAAGAAGCTCAGCTAAATTACTTTCTCTGTAATTGGGCCAAATCTGGCATTTGCTATACTTAAATATTTTATCATATAACGTTGAACATCTATTAGCCCAAATCATTTGTCAGCAATCTGAATGGGTGATTTTTTTTTTGTACAATTTAAAGTTTTGTTTTAAATAGAAGTTACCACAGACACTAAGTTCAATAGTTCTACATTAGTTTGCTTTCTGTTGCTGTGGTAATATCATGAGCAAGAGTAACACTGGGAAGGAAAGGGTTTGTTTGACTTATAATCTATAGTCCATCATGAAGGGAAGTCAGGGCAGCAACTCAAGGAGGAAGCTAGAGGCAGGAACTGAGGCAGACACCAAGGAGTAATTGCTACTTGCTGGCTGACTTGCACACCTTTCTCAGCCTGCTCTCTAATACAGCCAAGGATCGCTTAGATAGGAATCCACCACACATGTCTTGGTGGAATCATTATCAGCACTGTGCTGAGCATGTATGGGCCCTTCAACTCTTACCTGAACTATTTACTGTGTGATTTATTTCCTTTTTTTTTTCTTTCTTTCCTAAAACAATGTTCTCAGATGTTGAAACTCCTGGATCAATATTCTAAATCATCTCCCTTTTTCCTTTAAAAAAAAATGCCTTCTTGTTCTTACTTCCATCTTTGAATCTTGCATCTCTTATACAAATTTCTATAATTATGTTCTCATGTCAGGAAACAGTTTTTAAACTATTATTTTAGGGTGACATGTTTAGGTTCATATTCTTTGATAGGATTCCATCCTTTGACAAAAGCTTCATTGTTTTTGTCTCTCTACCAACAGCGATGGTTCTCTCTGGTGCTAAGTTTTCCCTCTCCTTTATAGGCCCTGGCTTTCTACATTCCTTTTATTCCTGATCTTTTGGAATGCTTATATGTTGTATGCTAGCAGGTTTCTTCAGATGTTGACAGTCATCAATTATTCTGGATCAAACTTATGGTACAAGTAAACGGTACAAGTACATGGTTCTTCCTGTGTGCTCCTTTCTCAGTATGTCCTGACTGGGGGGTTTCACTCAGGGGACACCTGGCTGTCCTTATTACAGCTTTTGTCTCAGCTGGATCAATTCCCTAGAGTGATGTCTGCCTAAGAGGTGGTAGTGGGACTGCTATTCTTTTAGAAGCCATGCAGCACAAGAAAACAGAGGTCTTGATACTCCAAATAAAAATGTACATTGGATTCCCCTGTCCCTATAAAGATCCCTAAGTAATGAATGGCGTTTGTTTGTTTGGTTGGTTTTTGTGTGTTTGGAAACAGGATCAACTTATGTCACTCAAGCTGGTCTCTAACGTTTGGCCATACTGCACAACGTCTAACATGACTCTGAAATTTTTATTCTTTCTGGTGTCCCCCAGGAAAAATATCCTGTATTTTGCTCAACCAAGAAAGACAGTTGCATGGAATGAAAGAAAGTCTCTAGAAAGTCTTTCTTTTTCTTTTTTTTTTTTTTTTTGGTTTTTCGAGACAGGGTTTCTCTGTGTAGCTTTGCGCCTTTCCTGGAGCTCACTTGGTAGCCCAGGCTGGCCTCGAACTCACAGAGATCCGCCTGCCTCTGCCTCCCGAGTGCTGGGATTAAAGGCGTGCGCCACCAACGCCTGGCCGAAAGTCTTTCTTAAATGTACATATGTTTATGTTAGAGAACAACTTGAATTTTTTTTCTCTAGGTTCTTCTTTTGTTATTGTTTTTTGTTTATTTGTTTTTTAAGACAGCGTCTTTCACTGGTCTGGAACTCACCAACTAGGCTAGGTTGTGCGGCTAACCAGGGACCTGCCTGTCTCTAGCTCCCCAGCATTGGAATTATAACCTCATGGAACCATGCCTAGCTTTAACATGGATTCTGGGACCAAATTCAGGTTCTTATGGCAAGCACTTTATCAACTGAACTATTTTCCTAGTCCTGCCTTTCTTCAACTTTTAAAAAAATCTCGCAAGGCGGTGGTGGTGCAGGCCTTTAATCCCAGCACTCGGGAGGCAGAGGCAGGAGGATCTTTGTGAGTTCGAGGCCAGCCTGGTCTATAGAGCGAGATCCAGGAAAGGCGCATAGCTACACAGAAAAACCTTTTTCCCCCCCCCCCCCCCCCGCCCAAAAAAGAAAATCTCTGTTGGCTTATCTCTAACTCATTTTCTTGGGTATCTAATATTCTTTATTGAGCTGTTTGGTGACTTTATGATACAATTTGGCTGCCTCTTAATTTTCCAAACAATTGTCTTGGAATTCTGTTTCTTCGTTCCCATGACTTCTGCATTGGAGCTTTGCAAGTTTATCTACTTTCATTATTCCCATCCCTCTGAGCTTATCATTTTCATTTCATAATCTCTTTTGTAATTTGAGTGGGTTTTTTGACTGAACAGTGGAAATCTGCATGTTTTATACGCCACCCTTAACCTGGAAGATAACTTGGAATTAATTCACATATTAAGTCAAACCTAGATGATAACCCAAGAGATATTAATTTGAAGACTCAGCTTCTTCAGACAGTATTGTGTGCACTAGCTTCTTTATTGGATCTCTTTGAAGGCTCTGTATTTGAGTCAGTGTTCTATGTATGTATGTGTTCTAAAATTTTTTATGTTCTTAAAAATGACTAAAATGATTAGAGTTCTGTTCATCGTATTTAAAATTCAAAATATTTATTTTTATTAGAGTCAAATTTTACGTGGATGTTGGTCATAAATCATACACTGATCTCAAAGCCTTCTCTTAGAAATACACAAAGTAGTAGTTATTTTAGTTAATCACCATGACTTTATTTCTTACTGATATACTAGATTAGCTGTAACTTAGGTTTTACTAAAGAGCTTATCATAACTAAGTATGGCAGTTTGAATGTAATTGACTCCCATAATCTCATAGGCAATGGCACTATTAGGAGGTGTGGTTTTGTTGGAGTGGGTATGGCCTTGTTGGAGGAAGTGTGTCATTATGTGTGGGAGGCCAACTCCTACCTTTTAAAGGGTGCCAATGAGGAGGAGAGAGGGCTAAGAAAATATTAGATAGAAAGATAGCAAAGAGGAGAAAGACAGAAACACAGGATAGCTTCAGGAGGACCTGGATCAAAACCCAATGATTCCTTCTGCCTTTTCAAAAGGGCTTTTTATAACAATGCCAAGGGGTGGGACAAAAGACCTCCCCCTTGCTAGATCAAAGCACACCACAGAACCAAGTGTAGATCCTTTCAAACACCTGGTAACTATGTCTGTGGTCAAATCATCCCCTTATGCAGCCCTGCTGGGTAAAGCAACCTCAGATTCTTGGACCCTGAGTAAGTTCTCACTAGGAAACCTCTGTGGGTCTCTACAGCTCCCCTTCTTAGTATTTCAACGGGTCCCTCAGACCTCTCAGATAGACTGTGCCTGCCTTAGGTCACCCTTCTTCCCTAATCAGCCTTACCCATCATGGAGATACACTTTCTGTCTTAGGTTGGCAGCTAGCAAGAAGGACTTTACCCATCTCTGACTACCAGCCTCTTGTAGGGGAAAGTACAGAGCTTAACTCAGCTCTGACCCAGGTCCCTACTAAGAGCTTGCAAGTAGCTGAAACAACACAGAATCTCTACAGCTGACACACACCCCAGTAAAGAAATAGAGGATGGCCAAGATGGAGTGTCCTTTTTGAATAGGTCTAAGATGTCTATAACAGCCTTAGCTGAACCAAGCCCTTTTTTAAAATCAATAATCTCTTGATGTCAATGCATCAAATAAATCAATAAACTCCTGCTGCAACTGCATCAAACCTAAAGACTCTCTTAGCTTCACCAAACCGTAGTTTATGAATATCAACGGGTTAACATGATTCTAACATGAATATTACCATACATATTTACAATTCTTATAAACTTACATCCAAAAGCAAACTCTCTATGGGACTATTTGCACTTTACAAACTTTAGCAAACATCTAAAAGAGATCTCTTAACAGAACTATTTACATTTTTTTCCAACATGACAGAGGGTACATGAACTGTGAGTCACCACAGTTAAAATTGTAGGTGAACTCAAAACTGTTTCATTTCTGAGGTTTGCAAAAGCTCAAAAAAGTCAGTTCTAATAACAATCTTAAAGTTCCACCGACAGCCCAAGATCAGGGCCTGGCTCATCAGCAGCCCTAAAGTCACTTTTAACAGTCCAAGTTGTAATGACTTTCAGGCAAACAGTTCCAAATATGAGGAGTCCCAAATTTGTTGCAGCTCCCCTGAATGCAACAACTCAACCCAGTTCAAACAAGCATCTCTGGAGCTTCACTTTCAGCTACAGAGGCACTTTCAGTTAGTTTTCCCTAGGAGAGCTACTCTATGGTGAAGGTGGAATTACACTGAGCTTCTGTTACTCTTAGAAAAGCTTTCTGCTCAGCTAGTAGGAATCACAAACCTGTCTCTTAAAGGAGCCATGCATTGGTTTGCCACTAGCAACCAGAAGTGGTGTGGCTCCAGGCTCTGCTTCCTTCCAGCTTTTATAGTCTTAGTCCTTGAATACCAAGTAGTGACAAAACCTTTGTCTCAAACTCCTCAGCAGTCTGGAGAGTCCTTTAGTCTCCTGCTTTCCCTAGACTGCAAGATGGAACACCAGTGGATCAAAAACACTAGTTCAGCTACTCTCACTCAAACTCCTTTGGGGGAGCATCAGCAGCTGTGGTATCACCAGAGCTATTTCTCTGTTCCACACACCACACTAAGTGCTTAGGCAGCCATCAAGCTTCATTTTCATCTTGTGATAAAACACAAACATGCCCTCGACCCATATTAAAACAGAGTCAGGACCCTTCCATAATCCCAAGCAAGAATCTTTCCATTTCACCTGAGCAAAAGTTGCTCAGGTGCCACCATGCCAAAATTTATCTTCAGCAGACTGCTCATGGACATCCACATTCAAAAAATATCAGAACGAAAAGAGCATGATTCAATGCATTATGTGGTTTTTTTTAATTTTTAATTTTTTTAAGCTTCATCTTGAGACTTCTATGGGCTCTCTCCACTATGCTTTGTCCTTGAGGATTATAAGGAGTGTTCAATTGGCCATTGGGAACAAAATTGCTGAAACGCTTTTCTACTATATCCAGAACCATTATCAGTTTTTAATAATTTTTGGTATCCCCCATACAGGAGAAACATTTCAGGAAATGAGCATTTACATGCTTTGTAGCTTCTCCAGATTGCATACTAGCCATTAAAATCCCTGAGTAAGTGTCAATGATTATACGTACATATTTTAACTTGCCAATTTCTGCAATATGAGTGACATCCATTTGCCATAAATGATTATGAAGGAGGCCTTGAGGGTTTAGCCCCAAGTGAGGTACAGGAAAAAAGTTCATATACACCCTACATTGTTTAACTATCTGTCGAACAACTTCCCTGGTAAGATTGAGTTGCTTTCTTAGACTTTTGCTATTTTGATGATGAAAAGCATGTGATTGTTGAGCTAATTATACTTGGGATAAGGTGATCATCCATGTTAATTTGTCAGCTGTTTTATTACCATTGGCTAAAGGACCAGGAAGGTTGGAACGAACTCTAATGTGATCCACAAAGTATGATAGCTTTCAATGGTGAAGAGCATCTTGAATTTGTTGAAACACCATTCTAACTTGACTATTACTAGTCCCAGTGCATGGAACAGTTTCTATAACTTGAAGAGTTCTATAAATATATTGACTATCTGTATATAAATTAAATGAGTTATCTATAAGAAACTGAAAAACCATATTCACCACTGGTAATTCCACTATCTGTGCTGAAGCTGTGGTTGTTTGTACTACATACCTTTTTCCATTGATAACATAAGCAGCTCTTCCATTGGAATAACTATCAGTAAAAACTGGCATAGCATCTGTTACAGGATCTTTCATCACAATCTTAGGAAATATAAATGAATGCATTTGAGCAAATTGTAATAATTGATCAGCTGAAAACTGATTATCAAGTTGACATAAAGATTGAGAAAAGGCAATTGCCCAAGAATCATTATTTTGAAAAAGCCAATCAATTTGCTGTTTCATAAAAGGAACATTGACAATACTTGGTTCTTTACAAAAATAATGTCTAGATTCAATCCTGCTTTTCTATACCAAACAGGCCACAGCTTCATGATATGGATTTAATACCTTAGCTGGTGAAACAGGAAGGTGTAACAATAAAAGAGGACCATTTTGCCACAATACTGCTGTAGGAGTATGTCTAGTTGGCAAGATATATATGTGTGCAAAGATAGATCATAATTAATATATCATACTTGCTGATATTGAATAGCATTCTTAACCTGTAAAAGAACTTGTCTACCTTTTTCAGTTAACTGTCTGGGTGAATTAGGATCACTGTCTCCTTTTAAAATATCACTTGAAAGTTCCAAATCACTGGTAGATAATTTTAAATAAGGTCACAATAATTGAATGTCCCTTAATACCTTTTGAAAATCATCTAAAGTTTTTAACCCATCCTTTCTTATTTCTAATTTTTGAGGCTTTAGTTTCTTATGGTATAACATATATTCTAGATATTGAAAAGGTGGCTGTCTTTGCACTTTCTTTGGAGCCATAATTAATCCTGCATGAGTAAGACAGTGCTGAAGGTGTCCAAAGGTGTCACACAAAATTTCTTCATCTTTATGTGCAAGCAAAATATCATCCATATAATGAATAATATAGACTTACTGAAACTGATCTCTAACCTTTTGAATAGCTTGAGCCACACATTTCTGACATAATGTTGGGCTGTTGACCATTCCCTGGGGCAAAACCTTCCAATGAAATCTTTTCATGGGCTCTTTAAAGTTAACGGATGGAATGCTAAATGCAAATCTGTGACAATCTTGGGGAGCCAAAGGGATGGTATAGAAACAATCCTTTAAATCCAAAATAGTTTTATAAGTATCTTCTGGTATGGCTGTAGTGGTAGGCAATCCAGGCTTCAAAGCTCCCATTGGCTATACGGTCTCATTAATTTTCCATAAATCCTGTAATAATCTCCATTTTCCTGATTTCTTTTTGATTGGGAAAATAGGAGAATTCCAGGGAGAATTAGAAGGTTCAATTTGGCCTCAATCCAACTGTTCCTGTACTAACTGCTGGACGGTTTGTATTTTTTCTTCTGTTAGTGGCCATTGATCTATCTATACAGAATGGTCATATTTACAAGTTATATGATATGCATGGAGTACAGGCTGCTCAATGACCCTTCCTGGAATACTCTAATCCATCCCTATTAGCCCTTTCTGTAGGGAGCAAAGATGACCTTTGACCATCACTGTTTTTTACTAACTCCTGGTCAGGATCCTTTTGTTTAGTGATGACTGTATTGAGGCTATATAAATATACTCCCATGTGGCTCATAACTTCTCTACCCCACAAATTACAGGCAAGTGAGGGACAATGTATGGCTGAAAAGTTCCTTCATGACCTTCCTCATCTTTCCAGGAGAGTTCATTGTTACTCTGCTCAGGACACTGAGTTTGACCAATCCCTTTCAGCTGTGTAGTGGTTTCCATCTTTGGCCACATGGGAAGGCCATTGACTAGCAGTGACAACAGACATATCTGCACCAGTATCTAAAAGGCCTGAGAAACTTTTTCTGTTTATAACCAAAGTGAGTTCTGGATGCTGTGGACCTATGGCTTGTAGCCAATAGGCATCTGATGAACCAAATCCAACTTCTCCTCTCTTATCCCTTTTAACTGGATTTCTTGTTTGCACCTGAGGAAGTAAATTTAACTGCAAGTCTCTGGCTTATCTTTATTACAGAAATTCACTTAGGTGAATGAGTCATTACCTTAATTTCTCCCACATAATCAGCATCAATTACTCCAGCAGCAGCAAAGAACTCCTGCATGATGGTACTACTTCTTCCCAAAAATAACCCTACAGTGCCTTCTGACAAAGGCCCATAAACATCACTAGAGAGTGTCTGCATCCCCATTTCAAGAGTCAAAACCATATGAATGGAAGAGCTGAGATCTAGTCCAGCATTACCTGGTGCTGCTCTGTAGAGGTCCTGAGAATATTTCTTTGCTGGGAGACAGACTGCAGAATTACCCCAAAGATCTACTTTGTTGGGGCCTGGAGCTGGCCCCTCCATCCATTTACCTGAAACAGATTCCCCCTGTGTATCCATCCTTGATAGACATCTATTAGCCCAATGCATCCATCTTTTGCATCTCAGGCACAACCCAGGCTCCTTATTTGCCCTTGAGCTTTTTCCCCTTTCAGAACACCTTTTGACCTGTTGTCCAATCTGGCCACACCCAAAGCAACTTCCTGGTGGGCTGACAGCTCTCCCTTGTTGAAAGTCATAATTTCTTTGTTTGACTGTTTTTCCCTGTAATAATGTAGCCATGACTATCCCCTGATTATACAAAGTTCCTATATGTGAACAAAGCTGAATATATTCAGAGATGTTTCCTTTCTTTCTAAAAGGTCTCAAAGAGGCTTGACAAGTAGCATTAGCATTTTCTTTTTTCTTTTTTTCTTTTTTTTTTTCTTTTTTTGGAGACAGGGTTTCTCTGTGTAGCTTTGGAGCCTGTCCTGGAACTCATTCTATAGACCAGACTGGCTTTGAACTCACAGAGATCCCCCTGCTTCAGCATAAGCATTTTCATAGGTGAGCTGTTTAACAAGCAGAAGTCCGGCTTCTGAATCTCAAATTAATTTGCCTGCTGTTTACATTAGCCTAGAAACAAAACTCTGAAGCAGTTCATCAGGCCCTTGCCTTGTCTTTGATAAATCCTCAATCTGTCTTCCAGATGATAAAATCTTATTCCAGGCCTTTTTGACAGCTGCACTAACCTAAGCATACCCTGCCATATCAAAATTTAGCTGTTGACCTGTCTCCTGATAAGGACCTTCTCTGGCAAGTATGTCAAAAGTAATGGGAATCTGCTGGATCTGAATTATTCAGCTGTGGACTGACATTGCTCCACAAACTTGATTTTCCACAGCAAATAATCTTCACCTGACAGGCAAACTCTGGCCATTTGTTTCCGGTCCCCAGGAGGCAAGGCCTCAAAGGCAAGGCTTTCTAACAATGCTTGTATAAATGGAGTCATTGGACCATATTGATTACATGCCGTTTTTACTTCCTTAAGTTGTTTAAAGGGAATCGAAACATGCACTCACAGGATATTTTCCTGGGCATCTTGCTACTCAGTTACAGGGAACATTTGAAATTCTTGCACCTCCTCCCCTCTGCTAGCTGCTTCTCTAATACTGGCTTGAAGGGGAGATGTTAGCAGTGAGGGTTTGCCATGGTCTGGGAGGCTTTTGTGCCAGGGCGATTATGGGCAACTTTGCCATTCTGATAGATGAACCCCCAGCTGAGTCTGATTCCACCCCTATAGAAGGAAGATGAGTACCCTTCTGAGAAGGAGAGACCTGAAGAGCCTCCAGTTTTTGAGAAAAAGAAATTACTGTCTCTCAAGCCCTTCAGTACCTCCCTTGTCTCATCCCAAGACTTGTGTCCCTTAAACTCAGTTTCATGGCCAAGAGGGAGCTGACCCTGATTAAATGATTTTGTAAAAATGCCCCCATCTAGGGGCAGCTCAGGCAGAGTGGAGGGTTTTTTTCTCACTTGTGTCTGTCTCAGGGAAAATTCCCCACTGCTGCTCAGGACTCAGATCTAAACTGTCCCAAATTAGTGCCCAAAGGCCAAAAGCTTCCACTGGAATCTTTTCTGGCCCATATTCCTCACAATATTGTTGCATTTCAACTCCAATTCTCCCCCAGGAGTCTGTGTCTAGATTCCCAGAGTTGGAAAGTCAAGGACACAGTTCCTCTCTGAACTCCAAGAAGCTCTGTACTTGTTGCTGTTCTACCTTAACTCCCCTAGTTTTCAAACTCTCTACAAGTGAATATTCAAAAATCTGCTTACTATTTCCCTGCCCCATATCGGCTTTTCTTTCTCAGACTGCTAAGTCTGCAGTGGCTGCTTGCTTCTGGATGCTACTTTCTGTGTGCCAGGTCCGTCCCTAAGGAAATTCTACTCTTACCCTAAATTCCTTCCTATTAAGTCCACACAATATCCATAGACCTAACTCTATATTTTTATCTAATTTTATAGCTAGAAATTGAGAGAGAGAGGAAGAGAGAAACCTAGACAGAGAGATGCTTGCCACAACCTAACTTTTATTACTTGCTTCTGCTTAACTTTTAGCCGCTCTGCTTTATCTATATACAGTTTTTTGCTCTGAAGAATAAAATACCATTGCCTTAACCTTAATTCATAACCAGGCATGCCCAATTGCTTCCACGGTGCTCCCTACTCTCACTTGCTTCCTCTGCACCCAAGTCCCTGTTTAGGCCCCATCTGTGGGAGGCCAGCTCCCACCTTTTCAAGGGTTTCTATGAAGAGGAGAGAGGGATAGGAAAATATTAGATAGAAAGATAGCAAAGAGAAGAAAGAAACACAGGATAGCTTCGGGAGGACCTGGATCAAAATCCAACAGCCCCTTCTGCCTCTTCAAAAGAACTTTTTATATCAATGCCAAGGGGTGGGGCAAAACACTTCCCCCTCGCTAGATCAAAGCACATTGCACAGCCAAGTGCAGACCCTTCCAAACACCTGGTAACCATGCCTATGGTCAAATCAAACCCCTTATGCAGTCCTGCTGGGTAAAGCAAGCTCAGATTCTTGGGTCCTGAGTAAGTTCTCACTAGGAAACCTCTGTGGGTCTCTATAACTATGGGGGTGGGCTTTGAGGTTTCCTCTGCCCAGGATACACCCAGTGTGTTAGTCAACTTCCTGTTGCCTGCAAGATGTAGGACTCTCAGCTCCAGCACCACATCTGCCTGCACACTTCCATGCTTCCTGTCATGATAATGGACTGAACCTCTGAAACTTTAAGTGAGCCACCCCAAATAATGTTTCCTTTATAAAAGTTGCTATGGGCCGGGCGTTGGTGGCGCACGCCTTTAATCCCAGCACCCGGGAGGCAGAGGCAGGCGGATCTCTGTGAGTTCAAGGTCAGCCTGGGCTACCAAGTGAGCTCCAGGAAAGGCGCAAAGCTACACAGAGAAACCCTATCTCGAAAAAAACCAAAAAAAAAAAAAAGTTGCTGTGGTCATGGTGTCTTATCACAGCAATGGAAATACTAACTAAGACACTAAGCTTCAAATGTTCTATTATAAATGAAGATAATGATTATCTTCAAAGTAACTTTTGGTGAAGTGGAATATTATACATTAAGTGTTTAATCTGTCTTTGGTCTTAGAATGCATTTAATTAATTAAATATAATTAATGCAAAAACTTTAATAATATTTATCATATGTTAATATGCCTATATTCAGTTCAACTTCAGGACATTATAGAAAGTTCCTGATAAAATTTACTTAGTCCTTGGAACAAAGTATATACTAACTGTGTATCAGTCTGTTTGTGTGTGAGTGAGTGTGTGTGTGT
>CABHPR010147768.1:11563-23982 GCA_902168415.1 Peromyscus melanophrys | reverse complement strand
TTTATTTATTTATTTATTTATTTATTTATTTATTTATTTATTTATTTATTTATTTATTTATTGGTTTTTCGAGACAGAGTTTCTCTGTGTAGCTTTGCGCCTTTCCTGGATCTCGCTCTGTAGACCAGGCTGGCCTCAAATTCACAGAGATCTGCCTACCTCTGCCTCCCGAGTGCTGGAATTAAAGGCGTGCGCCACCAACGCCTGGCTCATAATCACTTTAATTGAGATGAGATGATGACTGTGATTTTTGTTTCTCTCTTGCTAATGGCATTGAACATTATATTTGTTTACCATTTATTTGTATTTATTCTTTGGGGAAGTATTAATTCAGATAATTTGTCCATTTTCATGTTGACTCTTGGGTTTTTGCTGCAACTTTTTTTTTCAGCTCTTTACATATTCTGGATATTAACTCTGTCAGATGAACAGTTGGCAAATCATTTTTCCAATTTCATGAAACATGTCTTCATTCTTGATTGTTTTTTCTACTGCATAGAGTTTGATGTGATCCAGTGTCAATATTGGCTTTAGTTCTCCGTTTTTTTGGGGTTAGATTTAAGACATCATTGCCTGCACCAATCTATTTCCTCACTTTTTTTTTTTAGTATTTTCAGAGGCTTGAGACCTACCTTTATGTCTGTGACCTACTGAGTCCATTTTTGTACTGGGTGAGAGATAGAAATCAAATTTTCATGATGAATATCTATGTAACAATCTTTATCAAAATGCAACAATCCAAATTCAACAGCATATCAAACAGATCCCTCTCTATAATTAAGTTTCCTCTTTGGGATGCCAGGGCTGTTTAACATCCACATATCAACAAACATATCTCAGGAACCGACTGAAGGATAAAGTTTATGTAATAAACAGGTGCAGAAAAAGAACGTTGACAAAATTCACTATCCTTTCATGAAAATTCATGAACAGATCGGGTACAGAAGTATCATACCTAACGTCAGAATGGTTTTTATATAACAAAGACACAGCTAACATCACACTGAACGGGGAAAGGTCAACAAGTTTCCCCTCAGCTCAGGAAGAGGATGGAATGTCCATTCTCACTCTTACTCAGTATAGTATTGAAAGTGTTATCTAGAACAATTAGGCAACAGGGGGGTGAGGCATATAATAATAATAATAATAATAATAATAATAATAATAATAGTAGTAGTAGTAGTAGTAGTAGTAGTAGTAGTAGTAGTAGTAATAATAGAGGGTCTAATTAATTGTTTGCCAATGATACTATTTGTGTATAGGATGAATTAAATTAATTTTTATATTAAAGCATCTATCGCTGGAGTAACACCCCGTTGTCCAGGTTTATGTTGAACTTAGTTTGCTGCTATCCTGTTGAAGACGTTCCTTCCGTATTAATCAGGGTGTTGAACTATGTACAGTTTTCTTCTCGAATCTTGTCTTGCTTGGAATGGCCAGTTTCATGAAATAAATATGGAAATTTTATTCCTCTCCAATTTATGGAAAGAGTTTGAAAGAAACAAGTGTTAAATTGTTGTGTATTTAGCACAATTTTCAAAAAAAAAAAAAAGCATCTGCTCCCAAAGTTTTCCTTTTTGGGAGGATGTCAGTCACCATCTGTACCTCATCACTAGCTCTATAGCTGTTTTGAATTTCTATTTCTTAACTATTTAGTTTTGGAGGCTTGTATGTTTAGTCATTTCCTGCAGGGTTTTCAATTTATTGGTGCATTCATTACTTTTCTGTTGCTGTGATAAAACATCCTAACAGAAAGCAAGTTATGGAATGAAAAGGTTATTTTAGTTTAAAGTTTCAGGGGGATACAGTCCTTCATGGTGCAAAGGCATTATATCAGGACTGTTAAGCTTGCTTGGTCGTCAGAAGCAAGCTGATCACATTTCATATGTGCACAGGAAGAGAAAGATGGAGGAGGGAGACAGGGGGGGGGCAGGTTAAAAAACCCTCAAACTAGACCCCTAATGCTGTACATCCTCCACCAATGTCCCATTTCCTAAAGGTTCCAGAACCTCCCAAAACAGCACCACTAACTGGTTGGCAAACCAAGTGTTCAATTGTGTGAGCCTATGGGGGACATTTTTATTCAAATTATCATAATTGGCACACTATTATTCCCTGTGGTCTCACAATATCCTTTCTTTCTTTCTTTCTTTCTTTCTTTCTTTCTTTCTTTCTTTCTTTCTTTCTTTCTTTCTTTCCTCTCTTTTATTATTTTTTTTCAAGACAAGGTTTCTTTGTATAACAGCCCTGGCTATTCTAGAACTCACTCTGTAGACCAGGCTGCTCTCAAACTCACAGAGATCCACCTGCCTCTGCCTCCTGAGTGCTGGGTTAAAGGTGTGCACCACCACCGCCCGGGGTTATAACATTTTTTATTTGTATAGCTTTAATTACAACGTTATTTTGCATCTTCTTTGCTCTTTTCCATTAAAGGTTTTAGTGATTTTATTGATTTTTTTTAAAAAAGAACCTCCATTTCCTTGCCTTTATGTTGTTCTCCCTGTCTCTAATTTTTGTAATAGTCTTTATTATTGTTTTTCTTTTGATAACTATGAGAGTAACTTGCTTTTCTTTGTGTAGTATCTGGACATATAACACTGGGTTGCTTAAATTCTTATGTCGTGAAATAGGCATATTCTACAGCAAATGTCTCTCTTACAACTGTCATCTCTGCGTCCTATATGCCTAGGTCTGCTGTGCATTCATTTTCATTTGTCTCAAGGTATTTCCTAATTTCTCTCTTTGATTTCTCACTTGCTGCTCAAGACAGGATTGTGTAATTTCCACACATCTGTGGCTTTTCCACATTTCCTCCTGTTATTGATTTCTAGTTTCATCCTACTGTGGTCAGAAAAGATATTTGGTAATATTTGAATGTTTCTAATTTAGTTAAGGCTTGTTTGCAAGCTCACATGTGTTCTGTACTCAAGCTATTACATGGCTGCTGGAGAAGAGCGCCTGTTCTTTCTCTTCAGGGGTGGTGTACCCTTGAAAGTCTGTTGGAGCTATTTGGTCCTCAGGATCGGTCACATCTTCCATTTATTTAGCAATCATGTTATTTGTTTCATCCATTGTTGAAAATGAGGTATTTAAGTCACCTACTATTGTTCCATTCCTGTTCCTATTTCAGTTCTGACAAAAGCGTGCTTTATGTATCTGTTTTGCAAATACGTTTATATTTCTATTGTCTTATTTATTTAATTATTTTATTATTATGTAATGGCTTTCTTTCTCTATTGTGGTAGCTTTGACTTGAAGTCCTTTTTGTCAGATATAAGGTTGACCATTTCTTCTCTTCTAGTTATCATTTACATGGGGGTATACTTCCTACCCTTTGACTTTTAGCCTATAGATGTTATTAAATCTGAAGAAAGTCTCATGTAGGTGGCATGTGCAAAAGACAGCAATACTGTTTTTGATTAGGTTGTTAATCTATACATTAATGGTAATTACAGATAGGAAAAGAATTATTCTTTTTGGTTTCATTTTTTTCCAGTTTTATAGATTTTTTGTCTTCTTTCCTATTTATATTTTCTTTTATATTTTATTGAATTTTTATAACAGTCCTTGGTTCCATTCTTATTTCTTTTGCTTGTCTTATGTAATCTTTTCTTTGTACTTATCATGTGACACACATAAAGCATCCAATAGAATGATATATTTTAGGCAGATGACAGCTTCAATTACATAGAAAAATTCAACTCTTTTAGAGGAAAGGTCATTAGGATACAGGATCTCCAAAGGAAGGTGAAACATTTCATCCTGCAGGAAGTTCATTAAGCTTGGGAAGTAAACAGTTTAAAGGCTTCAGGAACTCCAGAAACTGACCAAAACAACTAGGTCTCGCCCTCCCTAAACATATGTAACAGTGAGGACTGCTGAGAGACACTCTCAGGGAAGCTATGCTACCTAGGAGAGCCGCAGAGCTGCCTGGAAGAAACAGGCCAGCCAAGCTACCCAAAAGAGCCCCAGACTACCTACTGCTGCCAGAAAGAGACAGCCACTTGCCTGTTGAGTTGCCTTCAAGTTGTGCAGTATATTCCAGCTTTCGTGAACTCTCACCCATGCTGGAGTGGCCTTTTGGTGTCATAACTGTGTTTGCGTCATTTCTAGTCCTGTTAGAAATGACATACACATCTTCCTGTAAGTAACCATGGTAAGATGCATTGGTTGGTCACATTGGAGTTACTTGGTCATTGTCAATTCCCAATCTGAGGGGATTAGATGCTTGTTCATGTCATCCCTGGAACAGTGTCACACACAACTTGCACACTCATTAATATATTTTATAATTATGTTTATTTTTATGCTTTTGTCTTTTAACTTCTGCATCAGCATTGACAATGATTCATATACGGGAACTATAGTGTTATAATATTCTATAATGTCTGTAAAGTTTCCTTTAGCAGAAAGCCTTATATATTTGCAAACCTTGTGTGATTGCTCATGGCTTTTGTTTTGATCTATAGGCCTACCATTAACACCTCTTCTAAGTCAACTCTAGTAATAAGAAGTCCAGTCAATATTTCTTTATTTGGGGAACTATTTTTTCTTCATTTTTGAAGGGTAGTTTTGTTAGATATCCAACTCGTGTTTGATGGATTACTCTTTTGTTCCTTTGTATTTAGTTTTCTCTTACATGTTTTTCATTATACTACTTCACTCATTTCTGGCCCTGAAGGATTTTGCTTATACATCTACTAATATGTCTTATAGAATCTTTCTCGAGTCCAACAGGTCATTTCTTGTTCTGCATCAAACGTTCTGCTTTTAGTTTTGACCATTTAATTATAATGCATCTCAGTATTATTCTTTCTGTGTTCATCTCACTTGCAACTTCTTTCTTTCTTTCTTTTTGATTATAGATGTCTGTTTCTTCCCTGAGATTGGGCATGTTCAGCTATTATGATTTCAAATAAGCTTTCTTTCTCTGTTTTCTTTCTGAGATAGCCTTGTGTGCCTGGTGCAAAAGACTTTATTTTCTCTCCCCACTCCTGTGCATATGTGTGCACATGCCTCTCTCTCTCTCTCTCTCTCTCTCTCTCTCTCTCTCTCTCTCTCTCTCTCTCTCTCCTGTATGTGTATGTGTGTGTATGTATCTGCCTGTCTGTCTGTCTTCTCTGTTTCTGTGTCTCTTTTTACACTTTTAATCTTTTGGTTGAATAATTTTAAATGAATTTTCAAGTTTCATAATTTTTCTGTTTGATAAAAGTCTACTGTTTGCCCATTTAGTAAACTTTCAATTTACTTACTTATTTTTCAAACTTGAAACTCTTGATTTTGTTCTTTAAATATATCTCTGTATTCTCATTTTGTTCATGAGTGATTCCCCTTTATCTCATTGTGTGTTCACCCTTTTCTGTACATTTTATTTTTGCTCTTATTTTGCATTATTTTATTTTAAAATAAACTTTATTATAAAAAGTTGGCCAGATTCAGGGTCTATACTTCCCAGTAAACCTCTATACAGTTACAATAGTATGTCTTGATGGTCACTTTGAATTCATTGTCAGGTAAGCTATATATTTCTCTTTTTTAGTTCTTCATCTACTTCTCCTCCCTCATATTTAACTACTTCCTTGAGAATTTAGTACAATGCATTTTGATCATATTTCCAGCTTCCTCCTACTACTCCCAGATTCATGTCCCCTTCCTTACCCACCTGTACTGACTAGTTTTATATCAACTTGACACAAGATAGAGTCATTTAAGAGGAGGAAACCTTACTTGAGAAAATGCTCCCACCAAAATGGACTGTGAACAACCCTGTGGAGCATTTTCTTAATTTGCTATTGATATGGAGTAACCCAGCTCACTCCTGTGTTTTATAAGACAGCAGGTTGAAAAAGCCATGGAGAACAAGCCAGTAAGCAGGACTTCTCCATGGCCTCTGTATCAGTTCTTACCTCCAGATTCTTACCTTGAGTTCTTCTTCCATTCTATTACTTCCCTGGATGATGAACTACAAGATATAACATGAAATAAGCCCTTCCCCCACAAATTGCTTTTGATTATAGTGTTTTATCATAGCAAACAAAACAAAACAAAACAAAAACCTAATCAAAATACTATCCAACTTTGTATCCTCTTATATTTTCCCCAAGTACAGTTTATGCTGAGCATATATTCTGAGAACTACGGCCATCATACAAGTTGGTGTACTCGCCAGGTGTCATAACCTTAAAGTAAACTGATTGTGCCTCTTCCAGCAGCTATCAGCTTTTAATATCTTCTTAGCTGAGGGTGGGAATTCATGCCTACTTTGGCTTTCTGTTCTGGAATTTTCCCTGGCCTGAAACTTTGCAGGTCTTCTGCATGCTGTCTCAAAAGCAGTGAATTTATATGTGTAACTGTTCTGCTGTGTCCAGGAAACATCATTTCCTTGTGGTCATACATTACTTACAGTTCTTACACTCTTTCCACCTCCCCTTCTGTGGGAATCCCTGAGCCTTGAGTGAAAGGAGTGTGATATAAATGTTCTGGTTAGGCATGAACAGTCCACCTTCATTTATTCTCTGTGCCTCGATCAGTTGTGGATCACCATCTATGTAAAAAAGAAACTTCTCCGCCTTTAATCCCAGCACTCGGGAGGCAGAGCCAGGCGGATCTCTGGGAGTTTGAGGTCAACCTGATCTACAGAGTGAGATCCAGGACAGGCACCAAAACTACACAGAGAAACCTTGTCTCAAAAAAAAGAAAAGGAAAGAAAGAAAGAAAGAAAGAAAGAAAGAAAGAAAGAAAGAAAGAAAGAAAGAAAGAGAAAGAAAGAGAGAAAGAAAGGAAGATCTCTGATGATGGTTAACCAATACATTAATCTATGGTACAATAGTAAGTTATTATGAATCAGTTAAATGCTGTATACGTATAATTAAGACCCTGTTGTTGAAGACACCATACACTTAAGCATAGAAAATGGAGAAATTAAGATAGTGCTCACCTAGAAAATTCATCCACATTAGCTAGTTTTCATAGTGTGCAAGGTCCTATGTGTGTTACAAGAGGAAAAAAAGAATCACCATCTTACCCAGCTGTGAACCCTGCAAACTACAATGGCCAGTCTGGGAACTGCAAGAGTGCCATAAATGTGATGCAAGCAACCAACTACCTTAGGGTTGGACTTGCGTTGACCTCACGAGTTGAAGCCTATATTGGGCACCATTATTAGTACCACGAACCTATGGCTAGACGGGTCCCGTGCATTGGGAGAAAACAAATTACTATTTCTTTCTTTAAGTTAGTTTATGCAGATTGGGTTATGTTCCTTTGGTTGGGAAAATTTTTCCTGTTTCTTCTTGAGCCCTCTTACTTTGTATTGGTATCTATGAGTTAAGAACAAGCAAAAATCCAAACCAAACCAAACCCAAACCAAACCAAACCAAGCCCAACCCAAGCCACTCTCCAAGCACAAATGTGCTGATTTTGTAGAAGCAGCATCTTTGACAGTTAGTCCTTTTCTAGGTTCTCTGGGACGGGGTCCTCAAACATTCTTTATGGCTGCATATTCTCCAAATCATTCATGTAAATTTTGATATAGATTTTGCCACGTTCTCAGTCAGGCACTTCTATGTCTTACTTATGCTGGTCTGTCTGTAGTATTGCGTGTTCTTCGGAGTGGCTCAACCCCCGGTGGATTTTTATTTATTAATAGTATCTAAATTATGCCGGACCCTGTCAGTATGCTATGACTGGGGATACATAAGCCTCTCCCTCAGATAGGCCCTTTAGAAGCTAGAATATTATCACCATGCTCCGTTTGTCACTCTCAGCTCTGTATCTCAGAAAAAAACATCAAGCTGATTTTGTTCTGTTTGAGCACAGTTCGTCCACAGAATCTGAAAGCTTCACTGTTCTTTCTTGTTCTCAGAAACCCCTGCTTACCTAGACTACTCTAGGTCCTATCAGTAATTTGACATATGTGACAACAACAAAAAAATAACCATTCCCTTCACCCTAAACTAAACCTTTGGACAAATGCTTTATTTTTCTACTCTACCTCAAAAGGAAAGTTGCTGAGCTGAATTGTCTTCTCTGAACTATACAGCAAGTCCTTTGGGCTCAGTAGCTCCTATACATTTACAATTCCAGGTCCCATCAATGCTTCAAGCCAGGTGAGACAGAAAACAATTATTGAGGAATATTCACTCTAAGAAAGTGGAATATTGGATATAGGCTATATTTTTCCCTCGCTCTTTTATTTTGTTAAAAATGTTAACATTATTTTATTATCTTATGCATATAAGTGTTTTGCAGGCATGCATGTCTATGCACTATATACGTGCCTGGGTGCTGTCAAGAGACCAGAAAAAGGTGTCAAATCTCCTGGAAGTAGAGTTACAAATACTTGTGAATTGCCACGTGGGTGCTGAGAATTGAACCTGGATCCTTTGGAAGAGCAGGCAGTGCTGTTAACACTTGAGAGTCCACCCCCTTCTCCTTTTAGAAAAGCAACATCTAGCAGGGCAGCAGTGGCACATGCCTTTAATCCTAGCACTTGGGAGGCAGAGCCAGGTGGATCTCTATGAGTTCAAGGCCAGCCTGGTCTACAGAATGAGATCCAGGAAAGGCACCAAAACTACACAGAGAATCCCTGTCTCAAAAAAAGAAAAGAAAAGAAAGAAAAGCAACATCTAAGCTGAACTGGCCTTTCTTTGCCAGGTTGTTGGTCCTCTGGTGAGGACCTTTTGTTCTCAGCAGTTCTCTAAAATCTAGAGTATACCAGGTTCAGTTATTGCTCCAAGGCAGGTAGGACAAAAACCTGTCCCTTGAAAGCCTTGAATGCTGTTTACCTGCTCTAATTCATCATTTTCCCAAGGAGAAGTGAGAGGTCAGAGGTTTGTTGTTGCTGTTTGGTCTTCATATTTGCTCCATTGCTGAGCTGAGGGGAGCAACTGAGGGGAGGAATAGGAGCTAGGGATAGCTTGAATCTTTAAACTTCCACCTTGCTTCCAGTGGTCTTCAACCTCACACCTTTGCTTGTTTGTTTATATTTATGCAAGACAGAAACTAATCGAAAACCAATCTATCCCTTTAAGGATGAATTTAAAAACCTGTGTTGAGTCCCCTCTCAAATGCAGTATTTGTTGGAAGAGCGCTGCCGCATGAGCATCACAATTTTGTCTGGTGCCTTTGAGGCTTTGCTTCACCTGAGATGTAGGACCCTCTTAACTTCATCACAAAGGAAATTCAGTAGTGTATTGTAGAACTGGTGTCCCCATTGAAGAACAGGGAATCAGTATTTCCTATTCCGAAGTCTTGGTGATTATTCTCATTTAAAATATGATTATGGTTATAAAAAATGCTAATTTCCTTAAAAATTCAAGTAGATATTAAAATAGTCAAAGAAATCATTAAGGACTATTATTTATTTATTTATCTGCATACCAAATAATGCTTTTCATGACATTTTCACATACATACATCATTGCGCCTTCCGCATAGACCACCATAGCTCTTGCCCATTCCTCCTCTACTTCTTTCTCTGGCTCACAGGGTGTTTAGATATAGTTAACTCCCCAACTTTGTTTCTCACCTCTCTCTTCTCCAATCTACACTACAACTAAGCTTGGGTTTAGCATACAAGGGGGTGTTCTAAAGAAAAGGACCGTACAAGGAAATTTCATATGCTAGTATTTTTAGAGCATCCAAAAATAAGCATCTTGTGAAGTAAGTTCCTAAAATTTTCTGTCTTTTCTTCTCTTCATTACTCAGCCTTGAAGTTGGAAAACTATACATCAAATTAAGAGTCTCATACAATAAGCATCTCATATAATAAGCATTTTGTGTTATAGCTAGTTCAAATGACTTCAATTTTTAAATCATTTTTTTTCCTCAGTTATCTTTTCAGGGTATGATGAGTCCCAACTGCCTAATTTATACGAGCTGTCAATTTTCCATTGGCCAACATGACACTTTCTCAAATAATAAAGTCACTTATACTGCAACATACACTGGGAAACTTCTAGGAAATTTCCAGCATGATTGAAAATAGAGCACTGGATCATTCCATAGTGTGTGCGTTTGCCAGATAGCCACATAGCAGCAAGCTGTCTGTGAAGGAAAAGCATCATGTTGGCCCATAAGAAAACTATGCACATCCAACTCCCTAGTCTAGTTCTCTGAAAGTGAGTTTAGCTGATATACCATAGGGTGTCGGTAATAAGCTAGTGGACGAAATTTCCCCTAATTCTCATCTGGAATGTATTTCATTTCTGTACTAAGTTTCTAGGGTCTTGGAGCTTTTGTTGTTTTATTCACAGCTATGGTGGAAAAAGAACAGTTAATGCACAGCACGTGCATTATCAAGTCAAGGACAGGTGATTAGCAGGTAATATTTGAAATATTATTACTTATATAGCATTCTTTACAGGAGTAAACTAACTTGCCTAAGCAGGCCATGATACTATTGTTTTGGGATTCTTGGCTATAATATTATGGATAGAATTTTATTTTCATACAAGTTTTGGAAATAGTATCAGCAAATAAATACACTTCCAGTAACATTTATTAAAAAATTAACATACTGCGGGTGCTGTCCTAAGTCCTTAATTCATATAAACATTTCCTAGTTGCAATGACCAGAAAAGATGTTAGGTAACTTGCTAGAAGTCACATAGCTTGCTGGGAGCAGAGTTAGAACTGATAGTGAACAGAGTAAGGGCCCAGCTCATGCGGGTGTTGTGTTCAATGAGAAAACCAGACAGGTTGCTTTCTAGGCTTAATAAAGGAATGGGAGAGCATAGCACAAATTACATTAGAAATTCCAGTTTCTCATTAGGGTAAAACATTCTGTCATCATAACACAATATATACATGTATGTATGTGATGTGTGTGTGTGTACACACACAGAGACACACATATACATATATATCATGTCTCTTTTGCCAATGTGTCCCTCCTAAGAGTTGAGTACAATATACCTTCTTAGAGCTCTGTTCGGGACAAGAAAGTTCATGCGCTTTTTTTTTTTCTTAAATGGCAAAAAGCCCAGACTTTTCTGTTTCTGTTCCACAGTAAACATCTGTCTCTCCCGTCACCCAGGCCATGATTCATTTGTTAGGGGCTTAGTGGGCACATTTTGGCCAGCAGCCTGCCATGTGCCCATGCCGGCCCTTGAGTGAGTTCTGTACTGAGAAGGTGTCTCTTTTTGACCATACAAGAGCATGTGCGTGGGCTTTCCAACCAGACACAGTTTAGCAATAAGATAGGTATGCAGCCTAGGAAGGGCCCAAGGAGGCACCTTGCCCAGGAATTACCAGTGGAGCCACTCTCAGCAGTGAGCTTGTGGGCTGTGACCCACTGTGGCAGGAACAAGACACGACTGTTTTATGGAGCCTCTACCTCTTGGGTAAGACATAGAGGTAACTGCTTCCTGTTCCCACCTGTGTGTATGCGTGTGTGAAACACAAGAGTTTCAAGCCCAGGACCGCAGCACCGCAGGACAACAGCGTACTTCCCTCGTTAAGTAATGAACCATGAATGGCCTTTTGAGCCATGCTGCCTCATTATTTCCATCATTTCTATCTGTCACTGCTGCTCCCATGATCTGCTTTACCACACTTCTTGGAACTCAAGCTCTTGCCTCCAAGGGAATCATTGTACAAAACAACAACCACATAAACCTGAGGAATAGTGAGATTGTTTATGGAAAGGAAGTGAACACACAGTAAAAGAAGGGCCAATTAAGGCCACGTCTTCTTTTATCTCTCCGTTCCATCCACTTTTCCAATGATTATGATGCAAGGCACAGTCTCAAGGACATTGGGCACGGGAATAACTTTGAGGTACAAAGCACTCTGAGAGGCAAATGAGGGTACATTAGAATAGGGACTTAGAATGACCTACCAAAGACTTCCTAGTGGTCATCATCCGTGTGAGATGGGAATAAATATAAAGAAGAAATTCCCACCTAGACTACCTGTGAAAATTTTTATTAACAGTCTCATAGCTAGGAAAAGAGAAGTAAATATATATATTCAGTTCAACTATAACAACCACAGTTTAGCTTAATTACAGGCAGTGGGTTTTCGACAGGGAGAGGCTACAGGGTGAAATAGTTTTTGACAAATAATATGTTTTATATTTTAAGAGGCAGACCGTTTATAAGAGACTCTGAGGACTGTGCACAAATACATGGAATCATGTTCTTCACCCTTCATAGGACATAAATCATTGTAGAACTGTCTTTGTAACTCTATATGTGTGTAGAATATCAGTGAGTTATGTAATGGTGGGCTGGGTATGCAGTAAATGTTCTTTCTCTCTTTGCACTTAAAAACTCAAGATATATTTGCAGCCAGGATCTTGCTTCCTGTTATAGATTTAAAATAGTTTTCTTATGAATATCTAGGATGGATTTTTTTTTTAAAAATTATGTTTATTCTTTGGCAATTTTGTGTGTGTGTGTGTGTGTGTGTGTGTG
>CABHPR010147768.1:0-11553 GCA_902168415.1 Peromyscus melanophrys | reverse complement strand
TTGTCTGACCAACAGAATCCACAACATATGACAGAGATGATGTATGTCACTTGCAATGTTAGATTATATAGGGTAGTGACTTTTATCTTGTTCACCTGCCCACCTTCTCTCCTCCCCTTACCTCTTTTGATCACTCTCTAATGAGAACACAGGTCATAAGGTCAATTAGATGGCTGGTGGAGAGGATCACGGACTGCTAACAACTAAATGAGCGAGCATGGAATCACATACTACTTCCAGATGGCCGAAGGTTTGGCCAGCAGCGTTACTGGAGCCTTTACCCAGAGACACTTACTCAGTGAAGCCACTTCCAGATACTTGACCTTCAGAAACTCCAAGGTTTCTTGATTTAAGACACCAAGTCTTGGAACAGTTCAACATGCAGAATAGATCACTAATACATTCTGGATCTAAGCCCTTATAATACTAGCTTTGCAAAAATGTACCCCTCTGGTCCCTATATTTTCTTAATTTTATTGTTTGAAAATCAAGCGTTAAATTTGAGTGAAGTCAAGCTCATCTTTTTTTTTTTTTTTTTACATTTGTGGGTAAGGCACTTGGATCTATATCGAAGAACTCTCTGCTTAAGAAAATAGCTTAACTTGTGTTTTCTTCTACAAATATTTAGTTTTGATTTTTATAAGATGTCTAAGGCCCATGCTTATTTATGATTTGCATATGGGATGAACTGAATATGCAAGCTATTATCTTTAATAATAGCTGTCCTTTTGCTCCAGCATTTGTGTTACGAATTGTTCTCTCCCCACTGAATCATCCTGCCATGTCACCGCAAGTGAATGAGTTTCTAGACGGTTTTCTTCTCATATGGATCTCAATTCTTAAGCTGCTGTTATATAGTGTTAATGATTGTTGCTTTATGTTAAAATTGGAAATCATATAACTCCCTCCACTTCCCCCTCTTTCTCAGTATGTACCCTGAAGTAATCACTTTGGGAATAGCAAACTCCTTTATCAATTTAAGAACATTTTTAAAATGAAAAAAATTGATGGACCAATAATTTGTTAAAAATTAACATACAAAATGATTTCAGAGGATTTCATCATAATTAAAACACTAAATTTGCTTATTATTTCCTCAATGGCTTGATGTTAGGATTGATCCCCACTGAAAGCAACGTATAATATAGAAATAATCAGTGCACTCTCTTGAAATGATTACTATATACAGGCTTCAAAACACGGGCTGTCCTTGCCAGCTATCAAAACAATAAAGTCCGGAATGGCTAAACAACATTTAAACTTTCCACCACCTTTTCTTTCTCAGAGGACCATCCATATAGTAAAGGTTTTCTTCCTTTGATTTTCATTTTGTCGCTGTTTTGTTGACAGTACTCAAAGAAAGATCATTTACATATTGTTCTAAGCGAAACACATGAGAGTTATTAGCCAACATACACAATTTGCAGATCTGCGTCAACTGGGCTGTTAGATCTACTGCTGGTTCTCTCCATCCTCAGGCCAGACAATTCCAGAATGTAAATGTCAGCATCTGAAATATCTCATGCTTCTCTAGCTCTGAAAATGGCCAGTGTAGTACATTTGACTTTCAGCCTCACACTAGCTTGCAGTAAATCATTTAGGAAAATGTCAGTGAACACAGAAGCCTTTCCTTTGCTCCACACTCACTGGTACAGTGGTTTTCACCAAACACTTTTGAGAAAAAAATTGGGAATAGGATTCCCATTATTGGATAGGGTTAAATATGGAAAGCCAAAATATCTGGACTCCTCTCAAGGTATGTGGATATTGTAAGTTAGGACTAATCCCAGGCATCTGTCTGATATGTGGAGCTGCATCTTATTAAAAGTATGTAAAGAACTAGATAACCCACGCAAAGACTTCTACTTGTGTCAATTCTAAGAAAAGGTGTTATAAGTAATCAGGATTTGCTAAAACAGTTGTGTGGCCAGGTAACAACATCTTCCTGGAAGGTTTTCCTGTGAGAACTTTTGACCTTTGGTGTTTGGGAGTCCATCTGTCACTAGTTGAGGAGTGTGTGTGTGTGTGTGTGTGTGTGTGTGTGTGTGTGTGTGTGTGTGTATACTACACAGAGTTCAGGCAACAGTCTCTGTGTTTGGCTATCTTAAAAATTAGTAAAGTCAGGTTTGGTTCAGATATTTAAAGTGTTTTGGATTTCATCTATTTATATAAAAAATTAAAGAACGAAACCAGTAATTTAAAAAACTGAGTTTTCTTTGACTCGTACTTTATGGGAAATCATAATTGTCACTAATCACAATGTTAAATTACTAACTTCAAGTAGCTCTAAGTCTTCCCAGGCTGGTCTGTCACTCATATCTCTACCTTTTATACGCTATAAACGGTTTGTTATCTTGTGGCAAAAACAGAATGACTAACAACCATAACCCTGCTTTCCTTCAATAAAAACAACAAAAAAAAATTGCTAACAATTTATTTCGCAAGCTGTCATTCAGATTGATAAATACTAGAAAAATGACTTCTGGGTGGCTGTGACAGCCTGGGAAGATGATAGGCCATCTTTAGTCTCCTTCCTGTCCTAAATTTCAATTTTGCTTGTTACTAGCTAGCTCGTACACTTATATTAACCCGTAATTCTTATCTGTGTTTAGCCATGTACCTTGGTACCTTTTCTCAGTATGGCATTCTCATCTTGCTTCCTCTGGATCTGGCTGGGGACTCCTGACTCCACCCTTCCTCTTCCCAGCGTTCTTAGTTTGGTCACCCCACCTATACTTCCTGCCTGGCTACTGGCCAATCAGCATTTTATTAAACCGTTTCGAGTGATAAATCTTTACAGTGTACAAAAGAATTATTCCACAGCAGTAATATCCTGCTCACAGGGGCCCCTCCTTCCACCTCAACTCCCTTCACCAGAGAATCGAGCTCTTGGTGCAGATCCAGGGTCCCTCTAGCCCTTTCTTCCCTGTCTCTCCAGATAATTCTTTGCCTTATTGCAACTTGAAGAATGCCCCTCCCCCCTTTCCCACCACACCTCCAGCTCCCTGTGGACCCAGTTCCAGGTGTGAACAGGATCCTCTTGGCTAGTATTTGAAGCCTTTCTCAGCCTTTTCTAGCCCACATCTACCCTCCTCTGCCACTCATCAGCCCATAGAAGCACTTCCTACAAAGAAACCCACAACATCCACACTTCCCTAAGATCCAAGAGGGTGACAGAAGATAAGGATCTGAACATCCACCTAAAAAGGCAATATCAGATATTAACATCTTGAATTACAAGCATACCAACCCCAGATACCTAGACAACAGTGCAAAAACACAATCATTAACAGCTAAGAAAATTTATCTCCACCAGAACCCGGCAACCATGCACCACAGTAGACCCTGAGAAATGAAATATAGCTGAAGTACAAGACAAGGATTTCAAAATAGCTCTTAAGAGTAGGCTCAAGAAACTTAAACAGGATATGACTAAATCCCTTAATGAAGTCTGTTAAAACACAAACAGCGTAATGAAATAACAAAAACAGCTCAAGACATAAAAGTAGAAGTAGACTCAGTAAGGAAAACCCAAACTGAGGTAAAACTGGAAAGAAACAATTTAGGAAGTCAAGCAAAAGCCTCAGAGGTAAGTCTCACCAACAGAGGATAAGACATGGAAGAGAGAATCGCAAATATTGAAGAAAAGGTAGGAGAAATGGATACCTCGGTCAAAGACAATGTTAAGTCTAAAAAAACCCAGTTACAAAACATCCAGGAAATCTGGAACAGCATGAAAAGGCCAAATCTATAAATAATGGGACTAGAGGAAGGAGAAGAAACCCAGGTCAAAGCAGGTCAAAGGTATGAAGAATATTTCAGCAAAATCACAGGAGAAAATTTCCCTAACCTACAAAAGGAGGTGCCTCATGCCCAGAAGAAGATGGCTAACACAGAACAATCTCAACGGCATATTTGGAAAAATTTTCATCTCATAATTCTTGTCTTTCACTTATACATTATTGTTTCTGATTTTGTGTTTTTTAGGGGCCCTCTGTCTCTCTCTGTGGTGTGTGTGTGTGTGTGTGTGTGTGTGTGTGTGTGTGTGTGTGCTTGTATGCGCTGCTTTTCCCTTCTTTTTTGTTTCCTTTGGTTTTTTGTTTGTTTTGTTTTAGTCTTGCTTTTTATATTTTGTCTGCTTTCTGAAGAAAGAGAGAAGTCGTGGAGTTGGATGGGTGGAGAGGTGGGGAGGATCTGGGTGGAAATGAGGGAGGGGAAACCAGGATCAGAATGTATTGTGTGGGTTAATGTCAGGATCTTCAATTTGATTCCATTGGTCCACATGTCAGTTTCTATGCCAATTACCAAGCTAGTTGTTGTTGTTTTTTTTTTTTATTTTTTATCACTATAGCTCTATAGAAGAGCTTGAAGTCAGGGATGATGATGCCTCCAGAAGTTGCTTTATTGTAAAGGGTTGTTTTAGACATCCTAGGTTTTCTGTTTTTCCATATGAAGTTGAGTATTGTTCTTTTGAGGAAGGAATGCTTTTCAACCATAATGAACTATGGAATTTGCTCTTTGCTGGTGACCAAATCTAGATGAAAATACATTGTTTTTCTTGTTTCCTTATAATTTTCAGCAAACATCATTTTATTGAATTAAAAATGTTAATTTTCCAATCAAGATGGTTTAATTTATACTTTATTTTGGATTTATAGGTTCAGAAAATAAAGAAATGTAAGGAGCATTTAGATTACCAGTGGTCAGGATCAGTTCCGCAGTAACACAATCATTGTTCTTCATAAGTCTCAGTAATTTTTTGACTTTTCCCAGTATTGTGATATACTCCTCGGCATACTTGTTTCACCTCATTGACCAAGCCAAGTCAAAATAGAGTGTAGAAAGGATATCTGAGGCCAAATAATACATTGTGGTTAAAATCACTTGCCTCATGTAAATATAGTCTTACTGAGAAAGTATTTGTCATGTGGACTGCCAGCAGTAATACCATGTGGTCTTGTAAACATAGTGTGAGTGTCCCACCTTTCTTATATGTTGGATAGTAAATACTTGATCAATCATGTAAAAAAATAAGATGGCACATTATTCAAATTAAGGGGAAAATCTTTAATAGTGGAGAATGAGTAAAACGTTTTTTTTTGTTTGTTTGTTTCAATGTAACATTTACTTTGAAATGATTATGGCAGAAATTATTGTCCAGAAGAAAGACATCCTAAATTAACAACTGCCACCTTGTAACTGCTTGTGTGTTGTGAGTCACTGACTACTCTGGAAAAATAATTTCCACTGATATTACATTATGCATTGCAATAAATCTTTGTCTAGGTCCTGTGTCTGCTGGTTTATATTGAGTTTTTGCAGTGTCACCTTCATGGTCCTCCCCGAGCCTAGGGCAGGCTTATAAGGAAGGCTTTCCTCGCTGCTTGGTTTAGCAACGTATTGTAGAGACATTGGGTAAGGGGAGCTTGCCAAAAACAGGCATGCTGCGTGACTCCTCAGAGTTCTGGGAATCCTCCCACACTCACTAGCTGGATAAACAAATATTGTCGTCAAGCTTCATATAAGAACTGAACTTGGAATTCTAAACTTGGAAAATAATCCATACTAATTCTTTACATGTTCCTTTCTTCCTGAATTCTATTCTTTGATCATCATCACCTGTGTGCAGTTCTCTAGAAGGACTTCCATAGTATTTTTACACTCGTGGGATTAGCAGCAATGTCTTTCCTTTTCTATGATCTACCACGTACTAGGCCCCTGGGGAGTTAACACAACGACAACTAATATTTCTTATGATACAATCCCAGAGAAAAACTCTGTTTTGAAGTATTTGGGTGTGAGTATACGTTTCTTAAGCTTTCTTAGTCATTTTCCTCACGCACAAAACAAGACTGAAAAATAGAGGTTAAATAGTTATCTTTTTGTCTTTATCTCTTTTTAATGAGTCTGGTTTGGTAACCCTGAAGTACAGTGATGGGCATAACTACCATGTATTCAATGGGCAGCATGAGAGAGGCTATGGAGGCATCCTTTGGAAACCCCAGCACTCACACACTTTGGATACTTGGTGATATCTCTATAGTAGGAAATGATGTAGATGTATTTGTCCTACGAAAACAGCGTTTGGAATGGTGGAGCAGGCACAGTCACAGAATCTAAGTTACAGAATTTTATTGTTGGTGATTTGTATTCTTTTTCGGAAGGGCGTCACCTAGCTCCTAAATAAATCACACACGGAGGCTTATTATTACTTAGGAATGCCTGGCCTTAGCTTGGCTTAGTTTCTAGTCACCTTTCCTTAACTTATCCCATCTACCTTTTGCCTCTGGGCTTTTCCTGTTCTCTAACTTCTGTAAATCTTACTCTTACTCTGTGGCTTGCTGTGTAGCTGGGTGGCTGGCTCCTGGAGTCCTCCTCCTTCTCTGACTCCTAGACCTTAGCTCTCTCCTCCCAGTTTTCTCCTTCTATTTATTCTCTCTACCTGCCAGCCCCACCTATCTTTTCGCCTGCCTTGCTATTGGCCAGTTCTTTATTAGGCCATCAGGTGTTTTATAACACACCTTCACAGAGTTAAACAAATGCAGCATGAACAAAAGTAACACACCTTAAAATATTCTACTACAGAATTTGCTTATCAATATCAACTCTTCACATGTGGAAGGGTGTATCTGAGTGATTTATGTGTGTAGACAGGGTGCACTACCTAGGATTTAGGGAAGATGGAGGATCCGGAGCTCCCAATCTGTCTTCATCTGTAACCTCAAACTTTAGGTGTGATTTCTTTATAGTTAAAGGGGGAAAAATAATTTCTCTTTAAATGCCATTAAATTATGGAAATAATGTAAGAATATGAAAGCAATTTGTAATCTATAATGGAACATGGAATGTGAGGCACTGTTACTCATAGTTTGTACACACACACACATACACACACACACACACACACACACACACATACAGGCATATGCATGTGTGGGGAAGATGGGTGGCAGGAGGTGGGGAGACAACAAATGTCATCAGTGCTCTGTTAGAAATCCTCAGAGAAAGGATATCTAAGTCAATGCTTTATGACAAAGTGAATGCCCTTGTGAACACCACCCAGGTCATAGAAGGGAACTTTGCCTGGTATCCCAGAAACACCTCTATGGGCTCCAGCCACAGTTTTCTGCTGTGGATATAGCTCTGTATGCTGTGAATGTGTTGCTCTGATTTGGTTGATAAATAAAGCGCTGATTGGCCAATAGCCAGGCAGGAAGTATAGTATAGGCAGGACAAGCAGAGAAGAGAATTCTGGGAACAGGAAGGTGGGGAGAGGAGTCACTAGCGAGACACAGAGGAAGCAAGATGTAAGAGTGCCAGTGGGAAGCAAGTCACGTGGCAACATATGGATTGATAGAGATCGGTTAATTTGGGATGTGGGAGCTAGATAGCAAGAAGCCTGAGCCATTAGGCCATACAGTTTTAATTAATATAAGCCTCTGTGTGTTTACTTGGGTCTGAGCAGCTGCAAGAGCCGGGTAGACACAGGAAACCTTCAGCCACAGTTTGTAATGGCCCCAAAGGCAGCTGCTCTGCTTTTATAGCAACTACTCCCTCGCGTTGTTCATAGCTTTGTCACCCAAGTGTGCAGTGTTAGACACAGCCCGCGTGTCTCACCGGTTTTTAAAAGCAGCGTTCTTCAGGCTACTACTAATATACTCCTACTAGTATAGGAGTACTAATGCCCTCCTCCACTTCTTTCTCATCCTTCCAGTTCTGGTGAAGAATCAAAATACTTTACCCTGGAAGTTGCAAAGAGGCTGCATTTGGTGATCCCAGTCTCAGGAGTCATTGTGGTTTGCCTGCTGTGTTTCTTGCTAATCAGTACATAGCTGAGCACAGATGTTTGATCAGAATGTTTAGGAACATGGCAAGATTACACATCACAGACTGGGGAGATGGCTCAGTCAAGAAGGTGCTTGTCTTGCAAGCATGGAAAAAATGAAAAAGCTAGGCATAGTGGCTGTCCCATTCCTGGGGAGATGAAGATAGGAGGAACTCTGGGCCTCCTTATCCAGCCAACCTGGCTTACTTGGTGAGTTTTAGGTCAATGTTATACTGTCTCAAAATAAATAATGGTGAGTGACAGTTAGGGAACAACTGGAGATTACTCTCTAATCTACTTATGTGTGTACCTGCACATACATGTGCATACACATGTACACACAAATGCAAGCATACTGTTCATGGGTTCTTTCCTTATTCATGTCTGAGAGTCTTTCTTGGATGTTGTAAGTCACTGAATTTCAAATCCTGGATGTTTTTGGTTCAGAAGAAATTATAAAACAGTAATATTAATTTTTCCCTATATTCAGCAAAAATGCTCCTCAAAGAGATAGCCTTTCATATGCTTTTTGTTTGCTGGGTGTTATTTACATACATAAGTCAAGATATTTGTCTGATTATACTTCCCTTTTATTCACTAGTCTCCAGGGTGATGTCTACAGGTGTGATGGATCCTGGTATTATTGCTCTGGTCTTGGAGATTGAACTAGGCAAGCACTTTATTTTTGAAACTCAAGTAATTTTATGGAAACTTGTCCAATGGTTTTTTACATGGTCTGATATGACCTGAGTCTTCTGTGATAGTTAGTATTCATGCTTATCCACCCTGTTCTTCAGAACTGGAAAATTCCTCTTCTCTTTGAAGCTCTGGTTTAAGTGGGAAATGATACTTCAATACCTTAAGTGAGTTGCCAAGAGCTCATGATTCTCTTTTATCTATGCCTTTTGGTTGGCAGGAGCGGAAACTGTATGTGAATATTATGTATATAGGGGATCTCATGATTTTCTTTTCACAATTCACTAAGGCATCACCCAACCTCTCCTGAAGAGTTCTGTATCCATCTCTTTATTCTAACTCTGCTCCTAAGGCTACAAGGGGATGATAGAATTAATATCCCATCATATATGAGAAGTTTTACTTCATTCTGCAACAACATCCTCAGAACGACTATACTCCAGGGGCCTGCTGGGGTGCACTAATTTCCCTATCTATTCTTAATCATCTCCTAAGGTTTTTGAATTGTGGTATTCACTTCACTCAAGAATGCATTACAAAGACTCTTTCACTTTTAATTGCTTATAGTGGTATTTTATTTGTGCTGAAATGTGATTTTATTTGTATGTTAATAAATAAAGTTGCCTAGGGGTCAGAGCTATTAGCAAGCCATAGGGAAAGCCAGGGCGGTGGTGGTGCACGCCTTTAATCCCAGCACTTGGTAAGCAGAACTAGGTAGATCTCTGTGTGTTCAAGGATACAGCCAGCATTGGAGACACACGCCTTTAATCTCAATACCAACCATAGAAGACCTGGAGTGACCACAGACAGGCAGTGACGGAGGTGGTCATGTGGTTGGGTTTACAACCAATGAGAAGGCAGAACAGAACTCTATTTAAAGACAACGCACAGGAAGTAGTTCCCTTTTTCGGAGAGGTCTCTTGGTGGGAGAGGCCAGCCAGCAGCAAGCGGGTAAGGCTCTTAGCTCTGACCTCTTGGGCTTTCATCTTTACATTGGCTCTGTGTTTCTTATTTAATAAGGCAATTGGTTACATCTACAATTGCTGCTTAATTTTAGGTAAACAGGTAACATTTATTTAAGTATACATTTTCTTAAGACCATTGTTTCATTTCCTTATTGCACAAGTTATTGTTGTCTAAAACATGAATAAAAATCGAATTTTCCCTATAAATGATCATTGTCCTTTTCTCTGGTTTTTTTTTTTTCCTTCCCTTTAAAATCCAGCAATTTTTACAATTTGTATAAACATTGAGTTTTCAGGGTGAGTATCTCAGACAATCAAGGACATAAGAGCAATGTGACCTTACAATGTGTTATACATTTTTAGAGACTAGCTTTCTCTGTGTGGGTTGAGTTGCTTTTCCCATACCTGCACCCTCAGTCCTGCGACTATGTAAGGGAATGGATCCATCCATCCATTTTGCCTTCTATTTTTCTGTGCAACATTTCTTATTGTCTCAGTTACTTTTTATCTCTTCATTTCTTTCCAGATTCAAGTAATATATCAATCTTTCACTTTTCTTTCTCTCATAATATTGACTATTGTGTTACTTGTACATTTTCTTTAGTTAATTTTTTAATTTCTGAAATAATTTTTGCTTCAGTTCAAATTCACTTCTGCATCATGTTACCTCATTTCCAAAATTCTAACCCAATCATGGAATTCTAATATGTTTTATGACTCAGTCTAATGCTGAATTGTTAGCTCATTAGTCATCCTGTTTTTACCAGGATTTCTTTTTCTGTAGGGATGTTGCTCCTTATCATATATTGTTTAACAAGTTGGATAGTTTTTCATTTCAGCATAATCTTTGTGCTGCTTATTGTTTCCCCAGAAGGTAGCTGCCTGCTGGTGTTTTTGTCAAAAGCACAAACATATTGACTTGTTTTCTAATTTGTAGTATTTCCTTATCATCCCCTGTTTATCTAGAGTTTTGCTTTCATTTATGCATTTTAAATTTTTAAATATTTCCTTTCCATTTAACTATTTTTTTTTCTGTTTTTGTCAACATCCTTTTAAAAGTTTGTTTCTATTCATTAGTTTCTCATTGTGTGACTTCCTGGAAAGAACTTTAGCTAATTTACATTCTCAAGTTCATGTGCCCCAGATTGCTCTCAGAGCTTCTTGCAATAAACAAAATTCTAGAGCAGACCCATAAGATTTCTGTCCCCTGTGTACTCACTGGGGCAGTAATCTGACCCTACATATGCATGGACTTTGCAGAAATGGTGACAGTTATAATCAATTAACTTCAAATTCATGCAGATTACTTTGAATTATCAACATGGGCTGAAATCTCACCCCAAAGTCTTTCTGTATATAAGTTTCTCAAACTTAAGCCAGAGCTGAGTTTCAACACAGAGCACCTCAGATATATTTGAAATATGAGAAGACTAGCCTGTCCCTGCTGCCTTTGAAGATGGAAGAAAGGAACAGTAGCCAAGGATATGAGTAGTTTCAGAAGGTGACAATTAGCCCTGGCCAGTAGCCAGTGAGGAAGTGGAGACTTCATTCCAACAACTGCGTGAAATCCTGCCAATGAAGTGGACAAGATTGGAGGCACACCCACCCTAAGAGCTTCCGGAGAAGATTTCAGCTCCAGTGACATCTTTGATTTTGGTCTTCTAGACTTGGAACAGAAAAGTTATCTAAGCCCACAGGACTTTTAACCTACACATTCGTGAAATAATTTGTTTCAAAGTACATTAAATTAGTGATAAGTTACAACAGCAGTAGAGACTTGTACAGAATGCAGGCAAGATGGCTCAGTGGGTAAAGGCCCCGGACACCAAACTTGATAACTTAAACTTTATTTACTCTTGAAACTCAGGATGGAAGGGGGAAACAGTCCACAAGCACACTCACATATCCACCCACCCATTACCACACAAAATAAAGGAATTAACGTAATTAAATTGTTTTTTTAATGAAAACATACAATTAAGCTCCTAACTTGTTATTCTCAAATTAACCTGTTGTGCTTTGAAATTAATACTATTAGCTATTTGAGGATTCTCTTCTCCATCAATC
>CABHPR010147767.1:22942-36295 GCA_902168415.1 Peromyscus melanophrys | reverse complement strand
CCCTTCTCTCTGAGCTGTGGAAACAGTCCCCAGTTCTTCCCCTCAGAAAGCTCCTACCTAGTCTTCAGAACCCTGCTGTGAAGAATTCCCCAGCTCTCACGGGCCCAGTCCTGAGTCTGCCCTTCTGGCATGCCGCAGTGGCTTCCTTTTCTTACTGTGTCTCTGGGCCAGAGTGATGACTCATCCACCTGAGTCCCAGACATTCCAGGCAAAGGAATAGTGTGTGTGAAGGTCCCAGTGCAGGAAGTCTCTGGGGAGGCAGTTTGCAAGTTTGCTTAGGACCTTGGGCAGAAGGAGTCAGAGGGACAGGGCCCCAGGTGGAGCTCCCTAGGGAAGAGGCAGAGTGCTGTCCATCAGCTGAGCCTTCTAGTCTCCCTACTTCTCCCCAGAGCCACTCTGGTCTCTTGACCCTCAGCCCTTCCCCGTGACCAGCCTGAGACTCTAACGAGCTTCTCGGTCTCCTAAGTGGGAGCCTGGAATGTAGGCAGTTGGCCAGGTGGGCCTGGCATAGAACCTTAGGGCTGTGAAGCTGGGGGCTAAGGGGAGGGGATGCTCAGCCACCAGTTTCCTGTTGTCCCAGGCTATGAGGCCAATGGAGCAGCTTGGCTGGAAGCCCCAAGGCTCATGGGGCCAGTGCATTAAAGGCAAACTATTGGTGTCAACCAGGAAAATCTTCAGGGGCTGAGAGCTTGTTCAAAGACCCATCAGAGAACGCCAAAGCCAGGCTAAAGAGGGCTGGAGGGTGGGGATTCACACAGACCCCCAGAAGGAGGGTCTGGAGCCCCCATGGCTCTCAGGAGTGTTCCCCCAGGGGCCTCTGAAGCAGGCCTCTATCTGACCAGACCTCCCCTCTCCCATGCTGTTTGCCTCTGGCTACCTCATCTTGCAGGGGCCCTGTTGGGAGCAGATCCTTGGGTGAACGGCAGCTCTACCCACTTTTAAATGGGACATACCTTTCTTTTACTTCTTTCAACCCTCAAAACGCACCAGCTGTGGGTGCTGCCCAGCTCTGAAGGCTCCATCCTGGACCTCGATGATGCTGTGAGGACCTTGGGCTGAGCACGCAGGTCCCTTCGGTCCCAGGACCTGGGCTGTAAGCTCTGAGCTGCCAATTCTGTTCCCTCACCTGCGCGCTCCTGCCTGCCTCACCCTCTACCTCCTTCCCTGACCCTGCCTTCCCTGTCCTGTCTGGTTACATCCTCTCAGGCCTCCAGCCTCCATTTCTCTTGGGAGTTTCCTCTCTGTCACCCTGGAGTCCGTGCATCTTCTGACTTCCTAGGCCTCTGTAGAGCCCTAGAAACCGGGGCAGCTTCCCCTTCTCCTCAGGTTCCCAGCCAGGCACCAGCCCACTGTGAGGTAGGGTTCAGTGCCGAGTGCCGAGTGACTTAGCGCAGCTAAGACTGAACCATTTGGATGCAAGGGCTGAGTTGGATTCCTGGCTCCGTGGCTCTCCAGCTATGACGCTGTAGGCTAATTGCTGCTCTCACTTGTACTTCTGTGACTAAGGGCTGATGGTAGCTCCTGCCTACAGGAGGTTTGAGAGTATAATGTCATGTCAATAAAATCCCCAGCCAGGGCTTGACATAGACTCCCACGGTGGTCAGCCGCCAAACACCTACTGATAATGGTGCTTCAATGTGTCTCCAGGTTTTGTTCTCTTACTTTATTTGAATGAGGAAGTCTCAGGAGACCTCTAAGGATCCGAGGGTTCTTTTTCCATGCATAGGTTGTCCCCATGTGGAACAAATAATAGCAGATCATTCATCCGTCCTCTCTCCTTCCCTCTGTGCCTCAGCCTTCCTGAACCACAGAGTCAACTCAGGTGTCCTTCCTTCCTCCCTCCCTTCACACCTAGCCTTCCTCAGCATGACAAGGTGACAGGCCCAAAGGCCACCTGCAGGACAGTGGGCTAAATACTCAAACCCCACTACTTTTGCTTTATTAAGGGCTCCCACTATCCAGGAGTGGTCCCTGTGGCCACCATCCTAAGTGATCAGTGAAGCTATGAGATGGAGAACTCTGAGCTCATTTCACAGGTGGCAAAGTTGAGGCTCAAACAGGGTCATTGAAACATAAGCTGGGCAGGCCTGGACATGATAGGGAATGACCCTGATGGGAGACAATTGTCAAGAAGAGGAGGCCTGGGGAGGGGCACAGGGTAAGACGAAGAACAGGTACCGGGCCTGGGGGAGGAGAGTCAGACTGCCCCTGGGTGGCATTTGCAGGATAGGGGCTTTTCCCTGGAAAGCCTGTGGCCAGTCTGGGCATACCTCCTTGTCTTCATGGCCTTATGAGTTAGACAGGGTCCCTAGGGAGTCATAGGGTGTCCAAGGCCCCCTCTCCCAGCCAGTTCTGCCTCCCCCCACCCCAACACACACACACACACACACACACACACACACACACACACACACACACACACACACGAGCCCCACTGAGGCCTACCTCCATGCTAGGCTGAGCATCAGGATGCACACCATTCCCTGCCTCCCTGGAGTGGTTTCCAGCCCACTGAGTGTCAAAGGAAGCGAAAGTGTGACAGCCAGATCCCAGGGGGACAGGAGGATAGGAGGAAGCCTGGGAGTCGGTGTAGTCAGTATCAGGAAAGTGTGCAGCTGTAGCGAGAGTCCCTCCTAACCAACATCTCCGGAAGACGTCCCCAGAGAGGCCAAGCCCCCGGGAACAGGAAGGAAACAAGAACCCAGACCTCTGTGGTGCACGCTCCGCTCCTTTGAGGACCTTGAGGAGGCTTTTTTGCTTCAGTCATACATGACTTTCCTCTCTGCTCTGTGGTAGGCAGAGTGGGAACCATTGGAACTTGACCCAGATTTGCAGGCAGAGGGAGGTTTGAAGATAATTCTGGGCTGCTGGTGGCTGGATTGAGACCTAATACAACATAATGCCTTCTTTGTCCCTTGTGACCGCTCGTGCCTTCAAATCTGTTGGGCCTGATATTGATGGGGATGCCCAGCTCTCTCTTGGTTACTATTTGCCTGGAATGCTGTCTGCATGAAGTCCTTGGATCTAAAGCGAGTCTCTGCACAGGCAGCCCTCGGTAGAACGCTGTGTTCTTATCCCTTCCGTCAAGCTCTTCCTTTCCATTGGTGCGTTTAATCCACTTATATTTGAAGTAATTACTGCTGAGGACCGGTCTCATTTATCCCAGGTGGGCCTCCGACTCACGACTCACGCTAGAGCCAGGAGTGACCTGGAATTTGCACTCCTGCTGGCTCGGCCTCCCTAGGGCTGTGGTTGCAGGCGTGCACCATGACTGGTTTTGTGTAGTGCTGGGGCATTGTGCATGCTAGGCGAGCACTCGGCCGGTGGAGCTCCGTCCCTAGCCCCTGCTACGGCCTTTTGCTGTTCAGCTGCTTGTTCTCTGTGGTCTTGTATCTGCCTCTCCCAGTTCCTTCATTACGCCACCTTTGTGTTTAATTGATTTTCTTTCAATTTAGTATTTGATTCCCTTCTCACCTCCTCTTCATGAGATTTCTTCTTCTTCTTTGTTTTTAGAAAAAACTTTATGGGCTGGAGAGATGGCTGAGCAGTTGAGAGTGCTTGCTGCTCTCACAGAGGACTGGAGTTCAGGTCCTAGCACCCATGTTGGGTAGCTAACTCACAACAGCTTGTAACTCTAGCTCCAGGGGTCTAACCTGGGCACTCATACGCTTGGCACATATTCACACAGACACACACATACATACACATAAATAAAAATAAATTCTTAAACATAAACATTGTTTAAAGAAACTTTTAAAGGTTTATTTTTTCCTTTATGGTTTCTGTTAGGCTTACAGCTACTATTGTAAATATATAACAATATAAAGACCAAATTAACTTCAACAGTATATGAGACATGCGCCTCTATAGCTCCACCCCTTTTCTGTTTTTACAATTTACATCTTTACATACTGTGTGTCAAACATATTAACATAGACTTATCACTACTTATGTATTTCTAATCACACTGGAGAAAAAGGGAGAATTACATACCCAAAGTTCAGTGCTGGCTATTATCATTACCTATGTAATGTTTTTTAATTTTTCAGATTCACTTATTGTATTTTATGTTTGTGAGTGTTTTGCCTGCATTATGTATATGTACCACGTGCATGCCTGGTGCTGAACCCCTGGAGCTGTAGATACAGATGCTTGTGAATCTGAAAAATTCAATCCCTAGCACCCAGCTCCTCAGGAAGAATAGCATCCTCTCCTAACCACTGAGCCACCTCTCCAGCCCTCAGTGTCCCCTTGGCGTGACGCTAGGCATAGAATTCTCGGTTGTAGCTTCTCTCTTCTCCTTTTGTTTTTTGGCTTTTTGAGAGAGTTTCTCTGTGCAACAGTTCTGGCTGTCCTGGAACTCACTTTGTAGACCAGGCTGGCCTCAAACCCACAGAGATCTGCCTGTCCCTGCCTCCTGAGTGTTGGAATTAAAGGCATGTGCGCCACCACCTCCTGGCTTGCTTTTTTTTTTTTTTTTTCTTAAACACAGAGTAATGCTATGTTGCTCAAGCTAGCCTTGAACTCACTATGCAATGTAGGTTGGCCTCAAATTTCCACTCCCCTTGCCTGTGCATCTGTGGGATCACAGGCATGAGCTACCACACCTGGATTTTTTTTGACATTCGAAGAATACTCTCCTCCTCCCTTCTGCCCCCCGCCATGGTTTCTGAAGAGAAATCAGCTTTACACATAGTAAAGATTCTTAGCATACAAGGAATCATCTCTCTCTCTTAGCTGACCCTCTCAGTCTCTGCCACTCTGGAGAGGACCTGTTTTTCCAGCACCTCCTGCAGAGCCAACCTCCCAGCAGCCTGCTGGGGCTTCCCAGGGGCCTCTCTCCAGCCACCAGACCCCCTGTCTGTCCCCTCCCCTGTCCACTGCAGTTCTTTGTGCGATCCCTCTGTCTGGGACCCTTTCCCCTCAGCGATGTCTGAGAGATGGTGGCATTAGTGGTCTCCCCTCTCGTGGTGCCTTCACTCAATAACAGCCATCAAGCACAAGTGTTTGCTCACAGCACCAGTCAGAGTGTGGACCCCAGCTTACCCCATGAATCCACAAAACCCTCTGTGGTGCTACCACCCCGTAACAGGCAGGCGAGGAAACATAGGTACCCCAGGTAAAGGAGCTTGCCCAGAGAAAAAGCTTGTGGCCAAGTGGGATGGAATGTAAACTGTCTGGCTCCAGAGTCCACAGAGCTGACGTGGCCCCTTATCTGTGTCTTCCTTTCCTGTGTGTACCCCGCTAGGAGCGGGGCACAAGCACATGTTGTGTTAGCAAAGCGCTCTGTTCCCTGCTCTGGGCTCGTGCTCAGAAAAGTCTTCTGTATGGAAGGATGGAAAATGCAGGAGTCCACATCATCTCATCCCTGCATTCTGTGGATCCCAGTGGGCAGGCAGGCAGGCAGGTGTCCCCTGGCTCTGGGCTTGATGGAGAAGGGCTCTTATGAGAGCAGGGTTCCTGAGGGTGGAGTGGGTTAGTGCCTGCAGGCAGTCAGCCTGGAACAGGGTGGCAGAGTCCTGGGTCCCTGGAGCGGAGACTGGGATGTGTGGGTAGATGGAGGCTCTGGCCTGGCCTGGCAGCCCTGAGCTGCCTGTGGCTTCTGTCTCTCCCGCCAGGTCTCCTTGACTCTGCTCCCTGCTGGTGTTTGCTAAGGGGGCAGCTGGGCTTCTGGGATTCCAGAACAGAAGGTTTGTCTGTTCTGACAAACAGAGACAGGTGGACTTGAAAAGAGAGAAGAGGACAGAGAAGCAGACAGAAGCTGGAGGAGGTGGAGGGGGAGTGGCAGGAAGCGGGGAAGCATCCTGAACAGTGGCCCCTGGCTCATGGCTCAGCTCTGACTGGAGCCTGGTGCCTCATCTTGCTTGGATGCGGGACACAGGAGAGCTGCCAAAGCCCTGTAAGTGAGCTTAAGCCATCATGGTGGCTCCAGGTCTTGGGAAGTCCACTGAACCTCTGAGATCCAAGGCTACCCATAGCTGACCCCGGAGTCCTGGGGAGGAGGATCAGAGGTCTTCAAGGTCCAGTTCCCCTAAGATACCTTCCTAGGAGATCCTCCCTCCCTCCCTCCCTCCCTCCCTCCGCTCCTCTCCCCTCCCCTCCCTCCCTCCCTCCTTCCTTTCTTCCTTCCTTTCTAACCAGCTTTCATTCCCCAGCGGCCATGGAACCAGAGAGAGCCCTAAAACCTCTCGAAGTTTACACGTGCTCCCCTATAGCTGTCTGGCTTTTTCTTCTGTAGAAAACAGACCAGTTTTCTCCAAAACTGCAGCCAAGATGAGACTCTTGGAGCCCCTTTTCCTGACTACGGTCCCAGAGAAGCACCCGGGAATCTGGGGGTGTCAAGGTCGCTCCATGGGAGGGGTCGCAGCAGCGCGGTGCCCCCTCCCCACCAGGCCCACAGGCGTCACCTAAGCCGCGGTTGCCATGGGCCCGTGGCAGATGGCCGGGTTTAGGGTTCCCGAGCTGGTGGCGCGCGGGATTAGGTGAATTAGGAGCCCGCATCGCTTCGTGAGACTACGAGACCCTGTGCACCATGGAGTCCCCCGGCAACCCTGCTGACCCGGGCGAGGCTCCCCGGGCCCCGCCGCCTGGCAAGTGGGCTCTGGTGCGAAGCTTGAACCAAGCGCTCAAGACCTTCGCGGTTATGCCGGTGAGCCCAGGGCCGGGAGGGGAAGGCTTGCTTGCCTGGGCCTCAATTTCCGGGTCGGTCAGAAGCCAAGTGGGACGCAGGAACTGGAGGTGCACGGGAGACTGCATCCCTAGGATGCTGCATGGGATTAGGGACTCTGGTATGAACTTGGCTGAAGCCACACTTCCCAGGGTCTGGAGGTTTTGCCACTGGAAAACCAGGGATGCCATGGGGGAGGGGCGGGCTAGCTGGACCAAGTGAAGAATAGATCCCCAGCTTTTACTGGTGTGCAGCTCAGGGAACACTCCCAGGCACATAGAGGGGCATCCTAGGGTCCCCTCTTCCACCGCAGACTAGTAACTTGTTACAGTTCCCGCTTCTAGATGCCGGCAGCAATATATTATTGGTCACCTTCCCATCTAAGAAATGGCTCGGGGTGATTAGGAACACGAGTGAGGGGCCATGTTCTAACTCAGGCTCCTGTCATTCCACAGAGACCTAAGACCTGTCCCAGAGGAGGGGAGAGGCAGGAGGGGGCTGAGAACCTGTGGGTTGGTGTTGATGTGATACTGACCCCAAGCCTAGAAGAAGTAGGGCAGACAGGAGGCACAGATGGCATTTTTGTGGGCTTCTGGTTTTCAGAGACCCTGTCTCCTGCCATTCCAAGACTGCTGAAAAGCAAGGTTGAGTGCTACCGCCAAGTCACACAGCCCCGGTGGCAGGGCTGAAATTGGAACCCACACCTCTTGACTTCTGTGTTCACTATAGCTAAATGCCACCTTCCTGAAAGGAACAGGGGATTGGGAGTATGCTTGAGAATATTAGATGGAGCCATAGAAAGTCTGTGTAGCTGGGTCTGCATAGCAGGTGGGGGCCTGGGCCTGGAAGACACTGGTCCAGTCACTTGACAAAGGACAAGCTGAGACTTGGCATGAGTTCCACAGCCCCCTCTGAAGCATTTGCATGTCACAAATGGGATATTCACTGCAAGGTGAGGTCCCTAAAGGGGTACCTTTCATAGCATGTTTTTGGGCGGCATGATGGCCTAGTCTGGCCACAGGAAACGGGCCTAGTGGGTTGGGACTTGGAGCCAGGTCTTATTCGTGGCTTCCTTCTCTTGTGTCTACAGCCTTGTCAATGAGCAATCTGATGAGGGAATGCTCCAAGGTCCCTTTCTTCTTCACCTATAACATAAGTACCCAGGTGTCCCAGCTGCCTTAGGCCTTTTTCTGGCCAGAGCACTGTCGCTCTTAGAGACCAGCTGGCCTCAGAATTCTCCCTGAAGCCTCCAACTTGACATTTGAAGTTCTGGCCTGGGGCAGAAATGATTGTCGCTGCCCTCCTGGGGACAGCCTGAAGTTAGAAGAGTCTAGTCATTTCTGCGTTCTGTGTGTCCTGAGCGCCTCAGTTTCCCTCTCCGAGCCTCTATTTCTGGCTCACACAAGGTATCTTAATTTGATTATTCTATGTTCTTCTAGTGGGAAAAATATTTTGTGAGCCAGGCTCTGTGCTAGGCCAGGAGACACCAGTGAGTCAGAGACCTGGCTCTTGGCGGTCCTCAGTCTAGGTTTCCAGCTCGTCTTTAAGGCTGGAGTCACTCAGCCAGGAGCCCTAGCCTGTCTTGCTTAGAGCTATACCTGGGATGTGGGGAAAGAGCCCTGGACTTGGGGTTTCTCAGGTTCTGCCTGGGTGACAGCAGGGACATTTTAACCTCTTGGAGGAAACAGGGGCTATGGAACTCTCTTCACGTGAGCGTATCATGAAGACTGATAGAACAGTTAATTTCAGAGGAGCATTTAACTTTCTGGAAGGTTCTGGGACTTCCATAGAGCAGTCCTCTGGCACCCAGACCAGCAGATGTGAATCATCTCTGTTTTCTTCCCTCTTCCCCTCCCTCCTCCCCTCTCTCCTTCCTCCTCTCCCTCCTTCCCTCTCTCCTTCCTCCCCTCCCTCCTTCCCTCCCTCTCTTCCTCCTTCCCTCCTCCCTCCCTCCTCCTCTCCTTCCCTTCCTCCCTCCTCCCTTCCTTCCCTCCCTCTCTCCTTCCTTTCTTCCTGCCTGTCTTTCTCCTTTGTGGTGTTGGGGATAGAGCCTGTAGCCTGTGTGTCCTGGGGGAGTGCTCTGCCTCTGAGCCACACCACTGGTTCAAGATTCTGTTGTGTTCACTCTCTCTACCCCCACCCCCCACATACACTCTGCCATTCCCTCACACACAGTTACATGTCCTCGCTTACACTCACACCACACACATGCTCACAGCCACTCACACTCGCCTGGCTTCTCTCTCACTGAGGTTATTTCTGAGTCAGGCTCTGGGGAGCCATGAGTGAGAGGCTGGCTCAGCCCTGCCTAAGATAGTGTGGTGCTGGGCTGTGAGGTCAGCAGATGACTCCATTATCCACACAGCTGCCAGAGGGGAGCTGTCAAAATGAAAACCCAGGGACTGGGGGGTGAAGCTCAGTGGTAAGAGCTTGTCTAGAATGCACAAAGCCCTGGGTTCGAGCACAATTGCCTAAATCAGGCATTATATGGCTCACCCGTAATTCAGCACTCTAACAGTAGAGAGGTCATCCTTGGTCATATATCAAATTTGAGGACAGCCTGGGCTACATGAGACACTGTCTCAAGAAAGAAAGTGACAGTTGTGTCATTTTCTGTGTGTGAGTGGCTCCATGTCATACTTAAGAGAAAACCCAACCCTTCCGTGTGGTTCACAGGGCCCTGTGGACCTGGTACCTGTTCCTGTCATGGCTCATCTCAGGGCAGCCTGGCTTGCTCCTCCTTGGACAGCACCTTCTAGCTGCTTCTGCTCTGCCCCAGAGGACAGGCAGCCCTGCACACACATCTTTCACAGGTGCAGAATCAATGCAACCCAGCAGGGCTGAGGAAGCCTAGGCCAGGGAAGAGCCACTGCTATGCAGCTATGTGGACAGGCACAGGGGACCCAGGGGCTGGAGGTGAGGTGCTGAGCAGGTGTGAGGGTTAAAAAGGCAGGCATGGGGAAGCAGTGGGGAGTCCCAGATTCCCTATGGATGCTCAATGAACACGAACTCTCCTGACCTCTGAGCCTGATCTTTTTTCTTTCTGGGATCAAGCAGGGCCTGGGACTGACTGGCTTGTGCTAACTCCCATTCCCATGAGCAAGCCAGGGACCACTGTGTTTCTGATGGGAGCTTCCTAGCTGAAATAACTATACATCCAAGCCTTCCCCCTTACTGAGGGTCAGGGGTCAGTGAGCAGAGCCTAGGACGCTGGCTCCTGAATCCAGGCCCTGCGCTGTTCCCACTGGGCCATGCCCATGGGTCTTCAGTGAGTCAGTTTACCAGGCTATTACATTTCCAACCACACTTGATGTGAAATTATATGCTTGTCGAGATGCTAAGTTCTCCCGCCCTCCAGGACAGCTTGGGAACCCTTCCCCCAAAGGAACACATTTTGGTAAGATTAGAGTACAAGCATGTTTTTACCTCAAGGCCACCGAGGAGCTTTGTGTCCTGGACCCCACCCACTTCTCTCCTCCCTGTGATCCCCTCCCTAGTGTTCTCTCCTGCCCCAGGGCCTTTTCGTGGGCCATGCCACCGTTCTTTCCAGGCATGGCTGCTTTCTGCCCTTCAGATCTCAGCGTAGTGGTCTCTGCCACTGTGTGGCTCCTTGGCTGCCAAGTTGGAGTGGTCCCCTCTCCCGTCACTGCTTGTCACTCTCCATCACTTCAGGTTTCTTCCTTCTGCACTCACTAGTGTCCAGGGGGATCCTGGGAAGAGCTTTGCTCAGCAGCGACCCGTCTAATGGTCTAATGTTTTCAACCAGAAGAGAAATTCTGTATTGGTCACTGCTCCCTCTAAATCAACCAGGACTTTGTCCTCAGGAGATGCTCAGTAGATGTTTGTTGAATACATTGGCATGGAATATAGTTGTTCTCAGTTCATTTCTCTGAATCTGGGTGTTTGTTTGTTTGTTTGTTTGTTGTTGTTTTGTTTTGTGAGACAGGGTTTCTCTGTGTAGTTTTGGTTCCTGTCCTGGATCTCGCTCTATAGACCAGGCTGGCCTCAATCTCACAGAGATCCACCTGGCTCTCGCCCGAGTGCTGGGATTAAAGGCACCACCGCCTGGCTGAATCTGGGTTTTGATTCAGGTACCTGAGTTAAGAGCCAGGCTTTGGCCTGGATGCTGCAGGGGACATGGAAATGGAGCCCCTCCCGCACCACCTTAAAGTCTGGGCTCTCCTCACAAGCCAGGGATTGATGTGGCCTCTTACCCCAGGCTCAGTAGAGAGTGGTGGACCCGCAGGAACCCACTGCTAGGATAATTTGAAGGAATCTGCAGTGTTTACCACAGCCTGGTGGCCCCTGTGTCCTGACCCCTTTAGGGCAAGAAGGATGTGTCAGGTGTCTGTAGGTCCAAAAGCCATGGGCAGCACAGGCTTAGACAGACCTGGGCTGAGGTTGCCCTCAGGAGGCTGCTCCTCTTCCAGAGTCTCAGCCCATTCACCTGAGGGGACCTGGCTTACAGAAGAGGCGAAGAGGCGAGGCATTGATGACACTGTGAGCTCCAGCTCGAGGCTCCCAGAAAGCAGGGGCTCCCCCTCCCTCTCTTCTGCTCAGATCCCAAGCCTCAGTGGTGGGAGAGAGGGCTGCTGAGTGCGCATTGGCTCTCCAGGCTCAGCAGCATCTCCTGCCCACAGGGGGACTACGTGTGGATGGACCTGAAGTCAGGCCAGGAGTTTGACGTACCCATCGGGGCCGTGGTGAAGCTCTGTGACTCTGGGCAGATCCAGGTGGTGGACGATGAAGGCAACGTGAGTGACCCTCTTTCCCCCAGCCCTACCTGGGAAGGCTGCAGTGACCGATGCCCACCCCACCCCACCCCACCTCACCCCACCCCACCCCACCTCACCCCACCCCACCCCATCCCATCCCACCCCACACACAACCCTTCCCCCTCTGCTCCAGTGAGAGAGATTCTCTTTTGCTCCCCGTTTGCTCATTTCCAAAGCCTTCAGGCCATTCTGGGACATAGGGGTGAAGGCTGTGTGTGCTCTGTTGGGGTACTCCTTGGCATGGCTCAGTGGTGCTCTGGAGTCAGATCAAGGTCCTTCCTTTCAAGCCTCAGTTTCCCCTTTAATAAGATGAGACCCACATGTGAGCCTTCATGTGCCGAGCACCTCAGTATAGTTGGTGTCCATCTAGAAACACTGGGCTTTGCTCTGTTGGCTTGTGGACTCCGTCATCCATATTGCCCTTAGGAAGTCAATCTAACCTGTCAACCTATCACGTCTCATGGAAAGGGCCCTGGAAATGCAAGCTTGGTAGGTCGTAATGATGCGGGCTTGAGGAAGGAGGTAAAGATCAAAGGAAAGAGGCCTGCTACGAGGAGGGCAGGTGGTCTATGTGAGGGCCTGGAGGGCAGCCATGGGGTCTCAGAGCAGAAGTTAGTTCACAGCATGTGATGTGCCTTTGCATGTGAGTGCATGTGCATGAGTCTGCCTATGTGTGTGCACATGTGTGTCTCTGTGTGCTCACATGTATGTGCACTGGGGACATGTAGATGTAGTGCAGAGCCCGAGAATGTAGTGTAGTGGAGACATTAAGGACCCGGGAAACTTCCACTTGCCATAATCAGGATTGTGTCCAATGCAGTGACTGGCTCTGGGGACAGCCTAGCCTCGACTCCTAGTCTGGGGAGAGCAAAAGACGGACTAGTGACTTGAAGAAGGTCCTGCTGGGACAAAGGGAGGTAGGCCCAGGAGCTGTGAGCCTAGAGCAAGGAACTACTGATGTCCCTAGGGCCCTGCAGGCCCCCCCCCCCCCCGAGCTCTTGATCTAAGTTCTGTCTTTGGATTCTCATGGCGTCTGTGAAAGGCAGGACAGACAATAACTGTGACCCCATCAGGTGACGACTGTGAGTCACAAAGTTCATGATCCATGGATCTGGGATTAGAATTTAGGATCTCTACTTCTGCATGTGTTCCCGCCGCCAGGGTCTCGGCAGCAGCTACAGGACTCAGTTGTAGAGAGAGGCTGTGCCCTGGACTTGAGGCCAGAGTGCACTTCCCTTCCTTCTGAGGCCCTAGGAATCCTCCATGAGGCTGCGTCCCAGGGAGCTGTGTGCAGGGTGGGCTGGCAGCCGACAGGCGACAGGCAGGTGATGCTCCCCAGCCCTGAGCACGGGGACAGGGACTCTACCTGAGGGTAGAGTTTCACCTGGGTCAGGTTGCATGTCAGATGGTATCCAGTAACTCTGTGTCACTGGATCCCAAAGGTCCCCTCCCATCCTGCACACACCCCTACCAAGGCCCTAAGGGTGGGGACTGCTGGAGGGGGAGGGGCATGACCGGCTAGGAACATGGGATGGAGACAAGTTAGGGAAACTGAGGCCTTGGGACCCTTTTTTCCTGTTTCCTTCCTTTGATACTCTAGACCATCGTCCTCTACCTCTGTCCTCTCACAGACCCAGTAGCTGACAGTAGGGACCAGGCCAGTCACATGACTTGTGCAGAGCTCAACGGAGTGCTCAGAGCAGGCTCTCTGGAGAACACTTGCAGAACACGGAAGCTCTGGCCTTCCCACCTCTGTGAAACCATTTCCTGTGCCTGCTGGGGGACCCCACCTCCTACAGGAGAACACCTGTCCCCTTAGCTTATTCCCAACCAGCTCTTCCCAGATGTGTCACACACACACACACACACACACACACACACACACACACACACACACACACACCCGTCTTC
>CABHPR010147767.1:0-22842 GCA_902168415.1 Peromyscus melanophrys | reverse complement strand
CACACACACACACACACACACACACACACACACACACGTCTTCAGAATTGTCCATGGTATTTCTCTGTGCGCCCCCGCCCCCATCCCCCACCCGGTATCTCCCTCCCTCCTTTCTCTGTCTTCTGTGCCTTTTCTGTCCCTGTCAGTCTTCAGACACTGTCTTTTCCTCTGTCTCCTTCAGAACCAGGTCTCCACTCCCAGCCTTCTTACACTTTGGCCCCTGCTGTGTACCGTGGACCTTGACCAGAAAGCCACTGCCCTCAGCAGGGTGTCCTCACACACAGGAGGTAGAGCTCTTCAGCTTCTTAACCTGGCCAGTTATTTTACGTTGAGTCTGTCACTGTGTCCCCAGGCCCCACTTCTCTGTTGTGGGTCGTGACAAGAACACACATAGTCTTTGTAACCTGGTAGCTCAGGGTGTCCGACCCATATCTGGCTGAGTGTACCCCAGGCCCCAGTGACCTGCACATCTGACAGGACTCTCCAGGCAAGATAGCTTTCCCCTCCCCCAGCACACTATTGTCCTTGCTTTCTGTTTGTGGATGAGGTCCTGGAGGCCCAGGAAGGTGACTGAGGAACTTTACTCTAAGGTTGTAGAGGCTGCTTGGCCTCAGTCTGTCTCCCCTCCCCCAGCTCCATCCAGTTCACCAGTCAGGCCTGTGAAAGACACCCTGGTGGGGCCAGATGCCTATCGCCACTGCCCCTGCTGACCCCTCTCCTGCCATGCCCACACAACCTGGGGAGAGCTGGTTTTGCTGATCCCTGGGTCTGGCCTTCTCTCCTCACTTCTCACAGGAGATTTCTTATTCAGGTCTCAACGTGAGCGCTATCTCCTTGGTGAAGTGGTCCTCAGCACCTGGCCCACACAGTAGCCCTGCTGAACTGTCTAACTGACCTATTTTGGAAGGAGTTGTGGACCAAAGGGTCCGGTGAAGAGCAGGTGGAGAGCTGCCCAGGTCCCTCTGGTCCCACTCAGGGGCCAGGGAGAGGCAAAGGAATTTTCCAAATGGATCAGCTTATATCATACTGTCTGGGAGAGAGGAATGTTCCACACGGTGCTGAAAGTGTAGACAGGTCCTTGACGTCACGACTGGGCCCCTTTGTGCATTGGGGACGGCTGTGTGAGGGCCTGGGTTGGATTAAGTTTTCCTGCCAAAGTGCCATGGAATGCTAGGGAAGCTGGAGCAGGCCTCTGGCTGGCCCTGCCCTGACCCCTCTGAGCAGGCGGGTAAGCTAACTATTTCTTCACTCCTAGAGGCAGGGCTGAGCTGCTAGAAAAGAGAAAAGATGTGGACCAGGGTGTGGCTGCTGCCATGGCAGCCATTGGAGGGTCAGAAGGGCAAGACCATGCGACCAGATCTGTCAGGGGGCAGCTGAGGACTGAAGACAGATTTTAGGACTTCTGTCTGGGCCAGTGACATCTAAGAACAGCTAGTGTGCAGGGTGGTGACTGGTGTGTTACATCTATTAGCAAACCTATAGGCTGTGAGGGCTGGTAGCAGAGAGGTTCCTTCTACCCCCAGAAACCATGTTTCTTCCTGGCTCAAGGTGATGGAAAGTGAGTGTGAGTGTCAGTGGGCTAGGACCATAGCCTAGAGCGTAAGTCAGAGTCTGGGGATGTGAGAAGGTTCTTTTTTTTTGTTTTTTTGTTTTTCGAGACAGGGTTTCTCTGTGTAGCCCTGGCTGTCCTGGATCTCGCTCTGTAGACCAGGCTGGCCTTGAACTCAGAAATCTACCTGTCTCTGCGTCGTAAGTGCTGGGATTAAAGGTGTGCACCACCGCGCTCGGCTGCGAGAAGGTTCTTGAACCCAGCAATCTCATTAAACCAAGGCTCTATTTGCCAGAGGAAAGAATTCATGAGCCCTCCTAGATGCCCTCATCTGCCATCTGGTGGTTGCAGGGAGTAGTGCAGGAAAGAAGAACGGAAGAACGGGGGAACTCTATCAATTCCCACCTCAGCTCTTGGGTTCTGAAAATCTCCTCTCCCCCCCCCCCTCCCCCAAGCTCCATACAGCTAGGTTTGTGAAAGACACCCTGGTGGGACCCTTTGCCATTGCCCACTGCACCCCTCACATGCCACGCCCACACCTCCTGGGCTGGGCTGGTTTTGCCGGCCCCTAGGTCTGACCTCTCCACACTTCTTACAGAAACTTTCTCTTCATTCAAGTCTCAGCTTGAATGCTACCTATCTGGAGAGGTGGTCCTCAACACCCTGCCTACAATAGTCCTGTTGAACTCTCTAAACTTATTTTTATGTATTTGTTGACTGGAGCCTGGCCTTGAAGCCAAGCCCTTTGAATCCAGTCCTTTGTTTTCACTCTAGCCTTCAAAGTGCCTGGGAGACCTGATCCCCTTAATGACAACCACAGGTGATCCCCTTAATGGTAACCACTGGTGGGGGCAAAGTCTCTGCCTTGCCCTCCTTATATGTCTATAGATTCTTCAAGAGGAGGAGAGCTGCCTTGATGGGTAGAGACCAGTAAAACCCCCAGACTCAAGCCAGTCAGAGCCGATCAGGACCCTTTCACAGACCCAGGGCTCCCATCCCTCTGCACAGCCTGGGCCCAGGAGCGGCAGCTGACATGAAGGGCTATGTTGCCTGCAGGAACACTGGATTTCCCCTCAAAATGCCACGCACATCAAGCCAATGCACCCCACCTCGGTACATGGTGTGGAGGACATGATCCGCCTGGGGGATCTCAATGAGGCAGGCATTCTGCGCAACCTGCTCATTCGCTACAGAGACCACCTCATCTACGTGAGTACCACCCATAGCTGCCCCTGTGATAGACCCAGAGGCCCAGACTCCTGGGACTTTGTCAGCTCTGCCGTGGGGTGCTCCATCTGAGGCTCCTCCTCCCGGGCCCAGGCTCTGGGCTCTTTAGGACTGAGGTTGGGGCAGGAGCTGTTATACTGCAGGTTTACAGGGCTCATAGGCTTGGAAACTAGGGGCCAGGGCTGCCCAGGGACAGGCTTAGCATCTTGCCAGTTGAGGCGCCCGGAGGCTGTTGCCCTGCTGTGTTTTGGTGTGAGATGGGGGCTGGCCCAGAAGCCTCAAGATGGGGGAGGGGCTGTAAGTAGTGTGTGTCCCCTGTGTCCCGAGGAAGAGAAAAGAAGGACAGGAGACCCTAATTAGAACCATCCAGCTCACCCCTCCCTGTGGGAACATTACTGGTTCTTAATGGACCACAGAGAGGTGGTCCTACAGAGAAACAAATGCATTTGGGGTCCCAGAGGCAGTTTATCCAGGCAAGACACTTGCCCTGAAGACATTTAGCAAACAGAAACTACCATGATTTCATCATAAGAAGCAAAAACATTTTAAAATTATTGAGGGGGCCAAAGACTTTTGTTCATTTGGGTCATAGGATGATTATTTGTGGTATTAGAAATTAAAATGCAAAGTTTAAGATATTAATTCATTAAGAACGACAAGCAGGCCGGGCGGTGGTGGCGCATGCCTTTAATCCCAGCACTCGGAAGGCAGAGTTAGGCGGATCTCTGTGAGTTCGAGGCCAGCCTGGGCTACCAAGTGAATTCCAGGAAAAGGCGCAAAGCTACACAGAGAAACCCTGTCTCGAAAAACCAAAAAAAGAAAAAAAAAAGAACGACAAGCTAGGACTATCTAGAAAGCAGTGGCCATACCTTCCATCTGGAGCTGTGAAGACTTGTGCCCCCCTCACCCCCGCCCCCAGGATCTTCTTGGCGTTGCCTCCCTTCCAGGGACATCCTCCCCACTGAAGAAAACGGCTTTGTTTCGAGTTCACTGTAAAGTGAACTATTTATCGTATTGCAGGGGCACACGTACCACAGCTGCCACACGTGGGGGGCTGAGGACATTGGGGGGGCTGGTTCTCTCCTCCCACTTTGTTTTGAGGCAGGGGTTCTCTTGCTGCTCTGCTGTGCAGCACACTGCAGGCTAGCTGGCTTGTGAGCTCCCAGTCTACTCTCCTGTGGAGTACCGGGCTTCCAGATGCGTGTTTCTGCATTCAATTTTTACACAGGTTCTGGGGCTCAAACTCAGGTCATCAGGCTTGCACAGTGAGTGCTTTTAACTCCTGAACAATCTCACTGGCCCTGTATGGTATAGTCTTAAGCAGATGTGTATACCGTTGGAGTATTCCTTCTGACTGATTGCAATAGCCCATCTCACTGTTCCCACAGGGGAAAGACTGTGTGTGCCTATATGTACTCAGATGGTATATGTGTGTGCATATCTGTGTATACACACAGGCACACACATGTGTTTGACCATGAGTACTTACGTATATATTCAAGTGTGGGACAGGCATACATATGTGTGCACACATATGTATATACCTTGACATGTGTGCACACCTATGTGTGAACTTCTCTTCTCCACAGACAGGAGTATATCTATTCACAGTAGTCTGTCTTTCCCACCATTTTTATCCTAGGCCTCATTTTTGGTAATGTGGCTGGTGTGGTCCTGAGTGCTAACAGGATGTTCTCTAGCTCCCTTCCCTGCTAGTCCCTGGAGATAATCCGATGCTGCCCACTCAACCCATTAATACCAATCAGTTCATCACTTAACAGGCACTGCTGAGTGTGTCCTGTATTCTGTGTTAGGCATTGGGGAGATAAAGACCTCGAACCAGAGCACCAAGCATCCAATAAAATGTACTGTAGGGAGCATGTGGGGTGCCATGGTGAAAGGCATGGGACAGAGTGTTTCAGCCTGGTCCAGCAGGACAGAAAGGGCTTTGGGCCACAGGTTCAGTGGAGGGCTTCCTCATCTGCAAGACAAAGAGTAACAGAGAGATGTATACCATGTTTGGAGGGTGTAGGAAGCAGGGATGGGTCCCAGTAGAGAACAACCTGGTTACAACCTAGCAAAGCTGTAGGCTGCAAGTGGAGGAGAGATGGAGCAAATGTGGGAACAGGAGCCAGGTGGGGACGCACCACAGGAGACCAAGAAGGATCTGGGAGCCTGGACCAGGGAGCGCAGCTGAGACAGTGGCCTGGTGACAGGGAGGAGTGGTGGGTCCCTCTTGGTGAAGGGCATGATGGTACTGGAGGCTGAGTTGGGCCGGCTGAGAGCAGGGCTGGAGGGGTGCTGGTTTGGGAGTCCTCCCGGCCATCATGTGGAGACCTCCAGGGGTGGGACACTGAAGAATCTTGAGCCCACAAGGCCCTTGGGCTGCAAGCGAAATGGAAAGAGCCTGGAGCAATGGTGGAGGACAGGCTCCATCTGCAGCCACAAGAGTACTGGGGCGCTGTGACATCTCCACAATCCTTTCTGTCACTTCCCCTGCCACTGAGCTTCTCGGGGTGACTCTGTAGGCTGGGTCATTAGGTCCGAAAGGGTAAATGACATCTGTCATCTATGGCTGCCAGAATGACCTTTCTCCAGCAGATCTCCCCAAATGTCATGGCCTTTGGGCCTCTATCCCTGCGGCTGGCCAGCCCATACCTCCCACTGAAGGATGCAGGGGCTCCTGGGAGCTCTGATGGTGAGGGCTGGGGAGTGGCTTTGTGGGGACAGCCTCTTGCTGTGTTGGTAACATACATCACAATCTTGAGCAAGTATTAAGAAGAGATTAAGGTGGTACTTATGCCCCTGGTACCCAGCAAGGATGCTGCCTTAGTCCTTTAGTCTCCACAGCAGCTCTGGAAGGAGGCAGTGAGCCATCCCCTTTCACAGATGACCAGACTGAGGCTGGCCAAAGGGATGCTCCTTGAGGCTGACTCTCAGGCGTGGACGGGCTCCCCATCTGGAGACAAGAGTCAGCTGTGTTCCATAGCTGCGTGGGATGGAGCTGTAACGGAGGGTGGCCACAGGGTCCTCATCCCATTGTTTAGCCTAGGCCAGGGCTCCTGGAGACGTCTCTGTGGCTTCTTTCCCATTGACTGGTTGTCTCTACCTGTTCCTTCCTTTGTAACAGACCAACTGTGGAGGGCGGGTGAGTGTGGTGCAGCAGCAGCCCCCGGGAGGCTGGGAGGCTGGCTGGCTGGGCTGGGCTGCTCCTCTCGGCCTCCTCACTTCACTTCTCTTCTTACTCAGGCTCCTGGCACTGAGCCAAGCCGTGAAAATGAATCTTGGGTGCTCCTGGAACTGGAAGGGAGCTTCTGGAACTGGGGTCTCGAGGCTTGGTCAGCGCTTCTCTGCGCAGCTCCCCTGGCCTGGGCTGGGCACCACAGCTGCTTTCCCCGCATGCCATGCATGCCACGCTGGGCTGAGCTGCTGGGGGATGGTGGCCGCTCTGGTGTCGCGCACTGAGTCCTGGAAGGGCGGCATAGGTTGGGGAGACAGGCCAGGCTGCCACCTCCCCTGTGTAGAGACATCTGTCTTCTGCCTGTCTAGGCTCCAGACATCAAACATCTGTCACCAACAAACAACAGGCAGGGCCTGACCTTTCCTAGCTTGAGGCAAGCTGGGAGTAGGGAGGAGGAACTCCACCTCCATCGCCTCCCCCTGCCCTGGGGATTCTCCTGTGTGATAGGACCCCAGGGCACGGCAGGAAGTATCGTTCATGCTCCCATACAGGAACAGAATGGAAACAGCCTCAGGTCCCCAAGCTCCATCCATGGGCTCGGCAGCTACCTCTGCTGCTGCAGAAAAAGTCTCTGCCCCAGCTGCAAATCCCAGCCCCTTCTGGACCACATTCCAGCCTCAGCCCTTCTGCTCTTTATGACTTGACTTGGCCCCACTCGTGACTTCCTTACCGTCCCAGTCCCCCCTCTGAACACCATGCAGTTTTTGAAGTTTGCTTTAAAAGCCTTAGGTGCAGAGAACGGGCCGAAGGAGGGAGCCAGTATTTGAGTTGTCCTTGTCTTGTGCTTTGAATCTGAAAATACACTGTCTCTTTCACCTTCACATCCTTTGAGCAGACAGGATCATGTAATCCAGGCTTAGGGACCTCCTGCTGTCCTCTCCTCCCTCCATCACAGGGCGGAGACACCCCTCCACCCCACCCTCGCCACCTGACCGTGTAAACTCCTGTCCCTTGCTGGTTGCAGACATACACGGGTTCCATCTTGGTAGCTGTGAACCCCTACCAGCTGCTCTCCATCTACTCGCCAGAGCACATCCGCCAATACACCAACAAAAAGATAGGAGAGATGCCCCCGCACATCTTTGCCATCGCGGACAACTGCTACTTCAACATGAAACGCAACAGCCGGGACCAGTGCTGTATCATCAGGTGGGCGGCCCAGCCAGCCCCACTCCCGGTGTGAGCTCCAGCTCTCTGCCCTCCTGTTACGACACTAGCAATTGTCCCATCCTTAGAACGCCATGATGGTCCCCAGGAGCTGGCTGTGCCCTCTGTGCTGTGTCACAGTGTATAAAGAAGTCGCCCCCACATTCCCAAATCTTACGTTCCTCTTAACACTACAAGGGCTGATGCTAGTTTCTGAGGGCAACATTGTTTCCTGAAGGTTCCTATTAAGCTATTGAAATCTGTCTCCTAAGCAAGAGGCCAAAGCTTCAGTTGAGCAGTTCACATGGGTCATGCTCCGTGACCAGTAGGGATGGGGGATGTGGCGGAGCCCTGTGCTCCCTGAGAGCCAGACCGTCCTCAGCCTATAGTGAGACACATCAGCTGGGTGGGACAGCCAGGGCTAGGCCCACCCTGCCACTCCCACCCTCTGCAGCGGGGAGTCCGGAGCAGGCAAGACAGAGAGCACAAAGCTGATCCTGCAGTTCCTGGCGGCCATCAGCGGACAGCACTCATGGATCGAGCAGCAGGTGCTGGAGGCCACTCCCATCCTGGAAGGTAGGGCCAGGTTTGGAGGGTGAGCCGGGTGCTGGCACCGTATGCTTGCCCAGTCTCACCCGTATTCCCTACCACTCTGCAGCGTTTGGGAACGCCAAGACCATCCGCAATGACAACTCCAGCCGCTTCGGCAAGTACATTGACATCCACTTTAACAAGCGTGGTGCCATCGAGGGGGCCAAAATAGAGCAGTACCTGCTGGAGAAATCGCGAGTCTGCCGCCAGGTGAGCACTGGCTCCTAGTGTGGGTCGTCCCTGCATTGGGTAAGTGGGCACCACTGTCCATATGGTCTGTGCCACCCTTTACGATGCTGCACTTATATCTGCTTCCCAAAGTGTCCGAGGTCCCCTATGAAATTCCTGCCCATGTGTGTTCTCTGGTCCCGATACTGGTGTCTGCTTCCAGGCCACTGACGAGAGGAACTACCATGTGTTCTACTGTATGCTGGAGGGCATGAATGAGGAGCAGAAGAAGAAGCTGGGCCTAGGCCAGGCTGCTGACTATAACTACTTGGCCATGGTGAGGCCCAGGTGACACCTGGGGGTAAACACCTGTCTCAGTCATGTAGACAAGACCAGACTCACCAGTGAGACTCTGTCCCAGCTCCAAGCCTTCCCTTGTACCAGCCCACCCAGGCTTGTTTGTGCCTTAAAGCCCTCCCTCAGTTGGGCACATGTCCCTAGTGACTTCTTACCACAGATGTGTTTCTCGAGGTCAACATGGGACATGGGGACACAGAACACAAGAGCCACAGATCTACATACATGGACCTGCTCATACACATATTCCGGGCCTTCTAGGATTGTGGGAGCTGGTTGCTGAGGCCTGGACCTCCAGTAGCAAAATTACAGTTATGAAGTAGTAATGAAAATAATGTTATGGCTGGGGGTCGTCACAGCATGAGGAATTGTATTAAAGCATTGCAGCATTAGGAAGGGTGAGAACCTCTGCTCTAGGGGCTGTGCACATAGCAGGCTGGGTTGAGAACTCCATTCTACCTGCCTGGAGAGAGCCTGCCCAGGATTTAAAGGTGGTGTGAGTGGGGCAGGATTTCAGTATACTTCTGTAACTAGCTGGCTGGTGCACACACACACACACACACACACACACACACACACACACACACCAATGAGCAGGCTGTGTCTATAGTTCCCGCTGTGGTTCACACGTGGTTACAGTTGATGGGAGCTCCCTAAGATTGGGCACCCTGGGGCTGTGTGGACCTGGTGAGGTGTTGGCGCTGTGAGCTGTGAAGTGAGTGATGGGGTGGGTCTGGTGTCAGTGCCCAGTTCTTCCTCGAGGCAGGGTGCCCTGGAGAAGCCCCTCAGGAGTATTCTAGATATCCTGGAGCCATGGCCCTCCTGACCTCCCCAGCACCCTTCTGTCCTCCTTTTATGCCCCACCCCCAGGGTAACTGCATCACCTGTGAGGGCCGGGTGGACAGTCAGGAGTATGCCAACATCCGCTCAGCCATGAAAGTGCTCATGTTCACAGACACGGAGAACTGGGAGATCTCGAAGCTTCTGGCTGCCATCCTACACATGGGCAATCTGCAGTACGAAGGTGAGGCCCCGTGGTGCCATGCGCCACAGTGCCACACCCCATTCAGGTAGCATGGCACCTAGCTTCCAGGGGTGCTGGTAGTGCTGTCTGCCATGACAGGATGTCAGCCTCAGGGGTGGTACACCGTGCGGCAGTCCCACCACAGAGCTGGTGGGTGAGGTGTTCTGACGTGACAGGAACCCTGTGAGACCTCTTCCATACTTGGTTTCTTCCTTAAGGCTAAGTGTCCTCCAGAGAGGGTAAATCTTTGAGTTCATACTGTGGTGTGAATGACCAAACAGCTGTCTGTAAGGGGCAAGACAAAGCAGAGTGTGCACACTTATTTGGCACCACTGCATACCAGAGTGGAAGGTGGTCTATTGGAAGAAGGCACTGGGGTCCACTCTGCCTTTTTGCTAGTGCCCAGCATGGGTCCTGGGCAGAACCGAAACTCTGGGAAGTTCATGCAGTGGATAAATGTCCTAACGCAATCTCAGGCTAGTACTATCCTTCTGGTGCCCCGGGCTGTCATGAGAACATTCATTAGATGTATATTGGCCGGAGATGATGCTCTGTGGACTGGGCAGGTCCCTGAGAATAGACATGGCAGCCTGCTTCTCCTCAGAGTCCCCCTGCCCCTCTGCCTCCCTTCCCAACACTGTGCCCCTTTCTCCTGGCAGCCCGGACATTTGAAAACTTGGATGCCTGTGAGGTCCTCTTCTCCCCATCACTGGCCACAGCCGCTTCTCTGCTCGAGGTCAGTGCCAGCCTCTGCCACTCTGTCTGCCCTCTGAGGCCAACTTCTGACTCAGTCGGGCTGGGGTAGGAATTGGCTGTGGAGCCCTTGGACAGGAAAGTTCTGTTCAGTTAGGGAACAGCTTTGTGCGGTCCTGGGCCACTGTTCCTACAGTGGGTGGCACTGTGAGGTCAGGGCCGGGGCCCCACAATACCTGGGAAGAGATGGGGAAGGGAGCCAGCTGGGATGAAAGATAGTCAGGGTGAGGCTGGGCCAATGCCTGGGTGTTTGCTCTAGGTGAACCCCCCAGATCTGATGAACTGCCTCACCAGCCGCACCCTCATCACCCGTGGGGAGACAGTGTCCACCCCACTCAGCAGGGAGCAGGCCCTGGATGTGCGAGACGCCTTTGTCAAGGTGGGTGAGTGGAGTGGCTGCCTGGTCTCTTTGTCCCTTAGAAGTTTGAGCTGTTTATAGACAGGCACGGGTGTTTCCAAACTGGGCCTTGCTTTGGCAGTCCCTGGGCTAGAGGCCAGGCTAGAGTCTCTGGCTTTCTGATGTCCAAGTTCCTTCTGTCATCTTCTGAGCCCAAAGGCCAAGCATCCCGTAGGAGTTGGCTCTGCACTCCCCAGGGGACCCTGCTTTGTCCCCCTAGGCCTGCTTTGATCAGCTGTCCTCAGCCAGGACCAGTCCTCTTAGGATTCATGAGGTCTGGCTGGGTGGAAGATTCCCAACCCTCATGTCGCCATACCCATGTACTTGTCAATCACAAAGTCCCCAGTCTGTGCCAGCCCTGTGCCGGACTCTGGACCCTCAAGGTGTTCAGAAGATGGGGAGATGTTCAAGTGAAGTTGCTGGACCCCAAGGTGACTCCTTCCAGCTTCAGAGTCAGAGGAATTTTTAAGGGAGCAAATAAGTAGTTGCTGAGGCAGGGATGCTCATGCAATAGAAGGGACAGCCGAGTGAAGGCTTGGGGGTGTTAATAGCGTGGGCAAGGCTGGAGCAGGAACACAAAGGGTCTAGAAGTGGGGACTGCCTCCCAGGAGGATCTGACTTGCCCCATGGTTGACGGGTGCCTTTCAGGGCATCTATGGGAGGCTCTTCGTGTGGATTGTGGACAAGATCAATGCCGCAATCTACAAGCCTCCCTCCCAGGAAGTGAAGAACTCTCGCCGGTCCATCGGCCTCTTGGACATCTTCGGGTTTGAGAACTTTACTGTGAACAGGTAGTGTGAGGGACCCCACGCCTGGGAAATGCTGTCTCTTTATTCAGGCTGCATTCACCTCCCTCCAAGAACACCTCCAGGCTTGGGAATCTTGCTTTCGGTCATCCTGGAGATCCCTTTCATGCCCAGCCTCAGCTCAGCTGAGCCCAGCTGGATACTGAAGAAGGCTTACACTGTCCTGGGTACCTGGGAGGTGGTCTCTGGTCTCTGAGCTTATGGCCACAGTCACTGTAACGCAGGATGTTGCAGCGTCCCCCAGACTACCATACTGCATATGAGAGTCGAGGCTGCTGTTCAACTGGGCTGGCATCGGGGCTCCCTCTCCTTGCTGGACCTTGTCAGCCTTGGCCTCTCTGTGATTCTGGTATCTCTCTATGATCCACCTTCCTAGTGTTCTGATCTTTCCTCCCTTATTGGTGGACCCTATGTGGGGCCTGATCACTCAAGGAAAGAGCCCTGAGCCTGGCTTCTGGCCTACCTCTCTTCTGGCACACAGTGACCTTGGGCATGTCCTTTACCCTTGCCAGTCCCCAGAGTCATCTTCTGCATAAGGGTTGGACTTGACATTCCCACCCCAGCCCACCTGATGGGAGTCTTATGCCCGAGGTCACCCTGCAGGTAGAGGTAGAGCCAGGTCTGGGTGACAGGGCAGACGTTGGGTACCACATGTCCATGGTCCTCTGCCCTTTGCAGCTTCGAGCAGCTCTGCATTAACTTTGCCAATGAGCACCTGCAGCAGTTCTTCGTGCGGCATGTATTCAAGCTGGAGCAGGAAGAGTATGACCTTGAGAGCATTGATTGGCTACATATTGAGTTCACTGACAACCAGGACGCGCTCGACATGATTGCCAACCGGCCGATGAATGTCATCTCCCTCATCGATGAGGAGAGCAAGTTCCCCAAGGTGGGCACACCAAGCCCCAGCTTCCCCATCTGCAGCCTAGGACAAGCAACATGAGCCTGCCCAGGCGCCTTGGGCTGGTCCCAGGGTGTTGACATGGTGATCAGGGATTACCTGCATTCTACTGGACCCTGGGCCAAACTTTCAACATCTAAGTACACAGATGGTTCAGGATAGATGATGGACTATGGCTTGGTTAGGGGAAGGGAACATAGGATTGTCCTCAGGGAAAGAAATTGAGATTCGAATCTTGCTATATTGATCAGGCTGGCCTTGAACTCCTGGGCTCTGGACATCCTCCAGCCTTAGCTACCCGAGGGTTTTAGTCATGAGAAGAGATGCCATAGACTGGAGTGTGCATTCAGTGATGTGTGGTTCCAGTTCACCCACTTCACAGAGGGGCACCGAGGCTGTGTTACGGGGGCAGCTACTGAGAAAGACAGGGGCGGGCTGGGAGGACATGGGGAGGGAGCCACTGGAAGGCAGCAGCTTAGCAACGGGCACTCTGCTCCCTTAGGGCACGGATGCCACCATGCTGCATAAACTGAACTCACAGCACAGGCTCAATGCCAACTACGTGCCGCCCAAGAACAGCCACGATACCCAGTTTGGAATCAACCACTTTGCCGGCATTGTTTATTACGAGACTCAAGGTACAGGTGCTGGTGGGGTGTCTTTCTGCCTGTGCCCCTCTCTAGGTTAGGAGTGAGACCACATGGTGCAGAGTTCAGAGGAGACAAGAAGAGGCCACGGGAAGCATGCCATCCCATGCTTTGCTTTTTTTCTTTATTTTTGCCTTAGGGGAAAAAAAAAACCTCTCACTATGCAGCCCTAGCTGGCCTGGAACTCACTAGGTAGACCAGGAACACAGAGACCCACCTGCCCTGCCTCCTGAATTCTGGCCTTGTTTTTGCTTTCTTATGATACTGGGGAGTCAAAAGCTATACTACTAAAGTACCCGACCCCTGAGCTCCAACCCCAGCCCTTCAGAAGTTGATCTTTTTAAGCACATTTAACTGTGGCAAAGCATACACAATACAAAGTTTACCATCATAACCGCCTTACACTACAATTCAGGGCATGGCACACATTTGCAGTACTGTGAGTCTTCACCACCACCCTTTCCGTGACTCCACACAGAAGTCAGTCCATCCATCATCAGTAACTCCCATCCTTCCCACTCGGCCCACCCCCTCCATCCTTCCCACCCGGCCCACCGCTCCATTCTACCTTCTGGCGCTATGATCCCACCGCCTAGGTACCTGTGTAAGTGGAGTTCCAGGATTCGGTTCTTAGATTCGGTCTGTCTTACTCACTGATCACAGTCCCATCTGGGTTCATCCGTGTTGTGGCATGGGTCAGTTCCCTTCGTTTTCATGGCTGACTAATGCTCTGCCACATGGATATACCACACTGTTTACTTCTTCATGTGCTGATGGGAACATGGTTGTTTCCCTTCAGCTAGTGTAAACGGTGCTGTGGGCATGGGGTCTGTGAGTTCCTGCTCTGGGTTCTTTTTTGTTTGTTTGTTTTTGTTTTTGTTTGTTTTGTTTTGTTTTTCAAGACAGGGTATCTCTGTGTAGTTTTGGTGCCTGTCCTGGATCTCGCTCTGTAGACCAGGCTGGCCTCGAACTCACAGAGATCCACCTGGCTCTGCCTCCCGAGTGCTGGGATTAAAGGCATATGCCACCGCCGCCTGGCCTGCTCTGGGTTCTTATGAGAGGGCTCAGTGCTCCTTCGTATAATGGGGAGACTGAAGCCCAGAAGGGAACTGAACTGTTCTTCTATGACCTGGTACAGCCTAGTAGACTCGAAGAGAGGCCTAGTAACTTCCAGCCACAAGACCAGCGCATTGAAGGCAGTGCCCAGACATCTTCCCTTCCCCCAAGGGCATGCAGCTGGTTCATTTGAAGCTGAAAGTCAGGGGGTAGAGAGATGGCCCAGTAGTTAAATGCTCTCCCAGAGGACCTGAGCTCAGTTCCCAGTAAACGAGTTAGGTGGCTCACAATTATATGTAATTCCAGCTCTCAGGGATCCAATGCCCTCTGTGGCACCCACCCACATGTGTCATGTACATACAGAAAGATAAATCTTGATGAGTATGGTGGTACACTCCGAAGTTAGAGATGGGGGATCTCTGTGAATTCTGGACCAGCCAGATTGACAGTCTGTTTTAAAAACAAATCTTAAAAAAAAAAAAAAAAAAAAAAAAAAAAAAGGCTAGAAGCAGGCAGTGGTTGGCACACACCTTTAATCCCAGCACTTGGGAGGCAGGACAGCCAGGGCTACACAGAGAAACCCTGTCTTGAAAAATGAAATATGAAATAGAAAAAAAAAAAAAAAGAAAGAAAGAAAAGCTGGTAGCGGGGTGAAAACCCAACTCACTCGGCCTGCAGTTCTGCAATTCCTGCAGCTTTGCAGCTTTCCTGCAGAGAGCCTTGCTGAATCTCCAACCCACCCGGGTGTGAAAGGCCAGCCCTAGGTTGGCATCCACTATGGGTGTAATACACTAACATCCTGCCCATTGTCCTGAACAGTCCCACCCAGGGCCCAAAGCCCCTGGCATTCAGAGCGGTCTAGGGCCATGTGGCAGGCTCCCTCATGAAGTGGCCCAGAAATCAGTGGTTATATGCATGCTACTACCTTTCTCCTCTCAGACAGGGACACCAAAATCTTGAAAGGAACCTTCATGACACATAATGAAGTTGGCATATCTCTAATAAGAGACCCTGCCGTTGTAAAACTCACGCGGGCCATCACCATGTCATGAGCAGGCCCAGGATCTGCCCTTGGGGGTGGTGGCCCAAGTCCTGTATTTAGCAATGTTCCACCCCTCAGGCATCTCTAGCCTGTGGATACCTCATCTCCTGCACCACCCTAGCTCCTCTATTGCTAAGAATGGCAGTGCCCTCTGGGTGTGGGGAGCCTTCCTGGGTTGGCACCAGGGTCTTGGGTTCGAGTGTGAACTCTCTCATGGCTTCACGGACATCAATTTGTCATATGGAGAAGGTAGTGAGTGCCTGTCCCAGGACACAGGTAGGGATGACACTAAAATTCACTGTCCTGACTAGTTTGGAGGTGGCGGTCATCAGTTGCCTTACTGATGGCTTATAGCATCTAGACGTGGTCTCTTTCAGGGGGTCATGTACCCTGGCATCTTAGTTTAAAAGGCTGATAGTGGCTTAGGGATGACCCAGTTGGGAAGGTAGCCTTGCTTTCTCCTTGAGACAGAGACCTCCTGTACTTGTTATATAGGCTGCAAGTGGGGATATGTGTTTGAGGGATTGCTCCTCATTTTCTCTGTGATCTTGGGTAAGTCAGTGTCCCCTCCAGGCCCCAGGCCCCCCACTGAGGAATGCATGTGGGTAAGTTAGGCGAATGCCCAAGGTCCTTCTGGCTCAGATGTTGCGGGTTTGGGGAGCCCTTGCTGGAGGAGTTATGACTGCTCTCTGCCACTGGCAGGCTTCCTGGAGAAGAACCGGGACACCCTGCATGGGGACATCATCCAGCTGGTCCACTCTTCCCGGAACAAGTTCATAAAGCAGATTTTCCAGGCTGACGTTGCCATGGTAAGGCTGTTGGATGTCCCCGTGGGGAGAAGGGGCCTTGGAAGCCAGGCCTGAATCTAGACCCCACCCGAGTCTTGTTCGTCCATGGAGCCCCTTGAACTTCAGCGTAGGAACAGGGGACAGGGCTTAGCTGGGGCTCTCGAAGGGAAGGCCTGCCAGATGCTGCTGTCTAGTCCTGCTCTACTGACCCAGGATGTGACTGGGGCATGAGGCTCAGAGAAAGAAGGGCTATGTGGGAGGTCACTTGGGACTTGGGACTGGCTTTACCATGGAGGTCCCCCAGCTAGACAGACATAAGGGGAGACATAGGATGGGTGTGGCATGTTGGGCCACTCCAGACCCTGAGCTGATACAGGGGACTGCCTGCTCTGCCCCCTGTGAAGTCCAGCGGGTGTCACTTGGAGTTTCTTGCTGCACTGGCTGTTTGCCTTTCATTCCATTCCTCTCTGTGTCCCTGCTTCCTAAGGTTCAGGGGAGGGGACCAGGGAGGGCAGAGGCACTATTCTCTGGTGCCTGTGCAAGTGTCTGAGCTGCGTGGGAGGGTGGCCAGAACCTTGACCTCTACCCCAGGCCCACCCCATCCCGTCTCAGTGGCCTTCCACCCACGCCTCTTCTGCCTCACCTGCCTGTGGTTCCCCTTATAGTTTCTCTGTGGTTATTCATCCGGCACTGTCGGCCAGGCAGCGGCTTCCGTGAAGGTAAAAGCCCCAGCCTGGGGCCCAGGATGACCGTGGCGGGAGAGCTCAGCCTTCTGGGGCTGACTCCAAGGGAGAGAGGGCTGGATTTTCTGTCTTTTGTGGAGTGTGGGGTTTTTTTGTGGAGTGGTTTTTGGAGTGGTTTTGGTGTTTGAGTTGTGTGTGCTGCAGTAGTAGTCTCGGTTTCTTAAGGGGGAAACTGAGGCCCACAAGAAGGCTGAAGGAGGCTCCTAAGCCCTTTCTGCCCCTCCCCTGTTATTACATCCTTCCATGTCCTTAGACTAAGAACTCAGGGAGACTCCGATGACATACTTAATTGTAGGCACAGGTGATCTTCTGTTTTGCAGATTCAGGACTGAGGTCAAGAAGGGGGGCTTCATTCACCTTAATGACACATCCTAGGGTGGGGAGTCAGCTAGGAAAGCAGCCTTGGTTCCCACATCAGGTCTTGGCTGCCATGATGCATCCCAAAGGTGTTAGAGGCCCTCAGCTACTACACCAGCCCACCTCCTCTTTGCCTCTCTCTTCCCTGTTCCCTCTCTCCTCTCTGTCTAGTGCTGACCTCATATTTGGTCTGTTCCTGGGCCTTCCCAGAGCCCTAGGATAGACCCAACACCCTGGGCATTAAGGGGAGGAGTATGTACCAAGCCTGTCTAGATAGGGACTCCCTTCCCTCCTGTGGATGATTCTGGTCCGTGTACCCATAGCACACACACACACACACACACACACACACACACACACACACACACACACACACGAGAAGCATTTTTCCCCTGGCTGTGATGCATATAGACACACTAGCAGTAATTGAATGTGACCTTGGACAAGTTCCTTCACTGTGCTGAGTCAGGTTTCAATGCTGATGTGGTACAATATGTCATCTAGAATGGGTCAGGTGGCAAGAGTCTGTGAATGTGCATGGTGTGTGTGTGTGTGTGTGTGTGTGTGTGTGTGTGTGTGTGTGTGTGTGTTTGTGTGTGTGTGTGTACGCAAGTCCCAGTTCTGTTTTGCCTGTCCCGTCTCCCTGGCACTGGGATTACAAGTGCACACCACCTAACTTATCTTTTTGCGTGTGTGTGTGTGTGTGGGGGGGAATTGAACTCAAGTCTCTACACCTGCAAGGCAAGAACTGTACCAACTGAGTTATGCCCCCAGACCAAGAAAGGCCTGCAAGTTCTGGAGACTTGACTGCTCTCTTGTGGGAATTGGCCCAAGACAGTGTTTTAGCCATGGTGCTTCTGTCAGGGTGGAAGCCCACAGTGCTTGCTTTCAGGAACCTAAGCCCCCAGCTTGGGTCAGTCCCCAGCCCCTGAGTTCTCACCCTTTGATTCTTGGGTCTGCTACCCCAGGGCAGTTCAGGCTTCACGACCTGCCCTGACCTATTGACATAGGGACCAGTGAAGTGGAGGAAGGCCACCTGCCCACATACGGGGTGCACCCAGATGAATGTCTCACCCCAGTCATGTCCACAGGACAGTTGCCCACTCCCGCCTGCCATGTGCCTGCTCATCGGCAGACATCTGACACCGTGAAGACTTCTGTCTTCCCTCAGATCTGTTTTGTACCCATGTCACACCAGCCTTTGGACTTTGGGCTTCAGTCTTTGCCTCATTCCCAAACACCCACAGATGACCCAGGAATCTAATCACCAGGAAGGAGGCTGTCCCCGAATAAAACAACCAGATGAGAACCCCGATGGCCGAGACAGGGAGAGTAAACTCCATACACTTGTTCACCCATTCACCCACATGCGCTCACTCACTCCTCACCCACTCAGTCATTCACTCGTCGAATCTACAAATGCTATTGAGTCCCCTCCATAGGCCACACATGTCCTAGGTCCCAGGATGTAGCACTGAACACATAGAAACAAAAGGAAACCAAACCGTGTTCTCGCTCTTGTGTTCTAGCAGAGAGGAACAGTGAGAGAGCCAATGAATGAATAAAGCATGCTGTGGGGGGTATGGAGAAGGACGGGGCGTGGTGGCAGGCCCTGTCATTGTGCATGAGGCTCAGGACAGACCTTACTTGGAAATATATAACAAAGTGAAGGCACTACCCCTGCCCCAGGGGGACTTTGCAGGGAGAGCGGTGTGCATGTGCAAAAGTCCCAAGTGTACCCCAGGCAGAACCAGGAGGCCAGTGTGCCAGAAAGGATACCAACAGATGGTGGGGACCAGAGGCTACTGGAGTAGATCCTGGGGCTATTATGAATCCTTGCAGGGCCCTGGGCTTTCCTTGGTGTGAACTTGGATGTTTGAGTGAGGAGGGCTGTGGCTGATTGCCTCACCCAGCCCCCAGCTGCTGCGTGAATGGAGTTGTTAGTGCTGGGTGTGGTGACAGGGTGGCGGGGGGGGGGGGGGGGGCTGAAGCGGGGAAATGGGAGAGCTCGGCTGAGGCTGGACCCGGCTAATGGGGAATGTGAGCGGCATCAGATCCTGGGGAGGACCTGCAAGTTTGTCCCTTATGAGAGAAGAGGAATAAGGGGAGTCATAAGGGTTTGGCTTGCACAGCAGGAAGGGAGACAGTCTATTCGCCATGGAGGCGACCAAGATGTTGGTGTGTGTCCTGGTGCACACATAGCAGTGAGTGTGCCCAGGCCCTGGTGACAGAGAAGTGAGCAAGGCAGACCCAGCCTGTTGTCAGAAGGGGACAGCTTCAAGATGACAGAATCTTGAAGGGTGTGTGTGCCCTGTTCAGCGTTGTATGTGTTCTCAGCGTCTGTGTCCTGTGTGTAACTGTGCCACATAGCGAGCATGCAATGTGCATGTTCTGCATGTGCATGCAGGGTGTGCTGTGTGGGAAGTGTGGTATGTGCTCTTAGTGTGTGCACGTCATATATATGCATGAGTGCTACATAGTGTGCTTGCTGTGTGTGGGTATGTGAGGGATGCATATGGTGCATGTATGCTCAGAGTATGCATGTCACAAGTGCTTTATGGTGTATGTTCAGCAAGTGTGCCGAGCTTTGTGTTCTTAGCATGCTTGTGCCAAACGTGTGCATTTATGCTGGATAGTTATGCGTGCCGTGTGTGAATTAAATGCATTGTCTTGTGGGCTATGCATTTTGTGAGTGATTTGTGTGGTATATACATGCTTGGTGTGGGCAAGTCATGTTTGCTATATGGTGTGCATGCATGTTACATGTGTGTATGTGGGTGTTTGTGTGGTGTCTGCATGCTCAGATGTATATGTATACATGCTCAGATGCCTGTGTGTATAATGCTGTATGACGTATGTGTGTGTGGTATGTGTGTATGGTTTGTGTGGGTGTGTGTACTTGGTGCATGTACACACTACATGTGCATTGTGTGTGCATTGTGTGTGCTCTGTCTTATGAGCCACATGCTCAGTAGGTGTGTGCTGTTGCTGAATCAAGAACCCTGCTGGGCCAGAGCAGACATCATGCTATCCCTAAATCCCCTGGGCAAAATTTTGAATGTTCTGCAGTGGAACTTGAAAAATACTTCATGTTTCAGAACGAAAAACATTTGCTTTCCTGCGGGGTTCATTAGACGCTATGACATGGCACCTGGATTTAGTGCTGGTTAAGCACCTTTACCCCCCCCCCAACACCTCACACATGTGCCTCTGTACCCCAGATTTTAAAGTAGTTGTTGTATATGTATACATGTGTGCCTTAGCGTACGTAAATGCACCACATGTATGCAGGAGTCTTCGGAGTCAGAAGAGGCTGTCAGGTCCCCCCAGAGTTTTGATGCTAAAGGATGTGATTGAATTATAACTCTAAAAATATAAAATCTTACAGTGAAATCAACTTTGCTAATGAGTTCTCACACAAAAATGGCCAGGAAAACAGTATCTGGTGGTACTGTGTTCTCTCTGAGTTCTGCCATGTTCCAGAAGGTTTATTTCCTGTTTGCTTGACCTCAGGTCTTCCCTAGTGCCCCTGCTCCCTACTATTTTACAATGTTCTGAGAGGCACTGTGTAGGCAGGGGTTGCAGTCACACACACACACACACACACGACACACACACGAACACGCGCACATACACACCATGGCTCATACACCAGCCAGGAGAACAACATCCTATCTTTGCAGGAAGATTATCCAGGTCACCCACACTGCCTCCAGCCTGCCACTAATCCTACAAGCAGAGCAGGGACGGTCTTGAGTCGTGCTGGCTCCTCCAAGGCTCCCAGAGGGTGTAGTGACCACCCCAGGGGCTGCTTATTGCGCTTGAACTCTCCTCCCCATCCTGTCCGAGGGGTAGATGGAATATTCACTTAGGAACCAATGGAGACGCAGCAACCTTCAGTGGTTGGCCTGAGCCGTATATGGGGTTTGAATTTAGGTTTGCTTAAATCCTGTATTAAAGACGACCCCAGCATCCTGAGGATATCAAGTCTAAACTCCTCATTTATACAGGGAGGGCATAGACTCAGTGATGGGCTGCTCCTGGCCCAGAGTCTCCCAGCTGATGGTGGGGGGCCCAGAGGGACACTATTGGAGGTCTTAGGGAGCTCTCTGGAGTGGGTGTCTGAGGTCCACGCTCCATCCAGGACCAGGGGTGTCACAGGAAATCTCCAACTACCCATCTACTCAGGCTCTGACCCTGGTGACCTTCCCTGGTGCTTTCCTCCCTTTTGGACAGCTGCTGAAGGGTGGGAGGGGGAAGGCGTGGCCCCTCCCATCACTGTCTGTCTGTCCCCCGCCACAGGGTGCTGAGACCAGGAAGCGCTCGCCTACACTCAGCAGCCAGTTCAAGCGGTCGCTGGAGCTGCTGATGCGCACACTGGGTTCCTGCCAGCCGTTTTTCGTCCGTTGCATCAAACCCAATGAGTTCAAGAAGCCCATGGTGAGCCTTGGAGGGGAAGTGGCAGGGAGGTGGGGGCGAGACGGTCGGAGTAGGTGGGCAATGCAAGGTCTTGTCCTCTCTCGGACCAGGTGGCTTGTAAAAGAAGGTCTCAAGTTGCTGGAGTTCCAGGGGCTCCACTCCATAGTCATGTAATCCCGCCTTAGCTACCTCCCGGCTGAGTGGTTGCACATACGTCATGCACTACCCTGTGCCTCAGTTTCTTTGAGAAAGAAAACAGGAGCCATCACAGCCATCTCTTCCCTGAGATCATGTCTGAAGATTGCTGGGTGCCTATTAAGTGCTTAGTAAATAGCAATGTGGCTCACTGCTGCGGCCCCTCCTTTGAAAGTTCTCCCGCATTTAGTTTCACCCCCTTCGGGAAGTCCCTCTGGACTCCTTTGCCCGGAGGTCCTTCTTTTTGACTCTTAGTGACAGCACTTGTTAGTCCTTCCATAGGCAGGGTACAGCCCCCTTCAGCAAACTGTCTATAAGGAAGCGACAGTCACTAAAAAATTAGAATTGTCTCATGGAGGCTCAAAGATATTGAGGGGCTTAAGTCCCACAGGCTCCCTAGCCAGTGCAGGCCCAGAGAGGTATTGTTTATCCAGAAAAGGAGACAGGGCCAGGGGAAGCTGGGTGTGGGACTTAGGGAGGGAGGGAAGGCTGGGGAAAGTGGCCCAGAGGGAGAGGAAATGGGCTGCGGAAGCTGGCTTTCCGCACACACTGTCCCCGCCAGGAAATCGTTTCCCAGAGTGGGTGAGTCCTGTCCCCTTCAGACCTCGGGTCCCCCTCTGGAGCAGGGTGTGCAGGATGACAGGGCTGGGCACTGTCTCCCCGGGACCTTTTCCTAGCCAGGCTTTTGGTGTCTGTGGTCTCCCCCTTTTCAGTAGCCTCCTTACCTGCCTCTCTGTCTCCTGCTTCCCACGGTCTCCCACCACCCTTTCACCACACTGATAATGACATCGTTGGCATTCTTTTGAGATATGATCTCTCGATGTAGCCTTACCTGGCCTAGAACTTGCTCTATAGATCAGCAACTGGGATATAGGCTCTCACAGGGACCCACCTGCCTCTGTCTCCTGAGTGCCAGGATAAAAGGCGTGCACCACCACTGCCCGCCTTGGCATTATTCTTAAAGCAAATCTTGCCCCATATGCCACCGCTGCAAACCCTCCCTGGCTCCTGCCACTTGTGGCACAAGGCCCAGACTCCTAGCCTGGTCTCAGAAGGCCCCTGGGTCTGCTTTCTCCATTTTCTTTCCATCTGAGCCCCAGCTGTAGTCCTGCTCTGGAGCCATCGACTACCGTGTGTCAGTTTGAAAAAATACGCCTCTTCCTAAAGGCACTTCTTAAGGCCAGCCCCTGGAGCGTTGTTTAAATAAGCATGGATCTGTGGTGGAAGCCACATGAAGGGCAGTTATACGGAGTACCCACCTCCTGGCAGCCTGCACTGTGCCCTGGCCTAGGCTCTTCAGCCCCTTCCACGTTCCCCACAGCAGGTCTTGCACTGTCAAGCTTCTATCCCTTCCCACATGCTCACTCTCCTCCAGTCTTGGAAGACCCTTCCCTCAGCATCCATGAAGCTTCTTGTGTCTCACAAGGGATGCAAA